>JAHDVE020000321.1:0-27215 GCA_022606495.2 Halesus radiatus | reverse complement strand
TTTTTGCAGATTCGCGACTTTGGCATTGGACCGGCGATATATATTTAAAAACTTTTTTTGGTTCAGATCAATTTTACTCACGATATAATTAACGATTTTAATTATATATTAACATGTTTCTTATGCGCTTACCTTATTTCTTTACCAAATTATTTTATGCAAAGGCATTTTTAAATATTCTTAGAATTTTGTGTAAACTTAATTTTATGAATTTTATCCTTGCCGTAAGTAAATATAAATAAATATGGCAACCGTAGATGAAACGGTTCTATATTTGCTTGTCATGCTAAAATCAGAAATCTTGCTCTACAACTCGTAGGAGCGGCGTTCAATGAAAATGTGTTTTCGGTTATTACATTTATAGTGCGGAATGAATAAAACGTGTTAATAAGGAATGAATATATTTAATTATGAAGCGTTTGCAATTTATTGGGGGATTTATAGTTGAATACGGAAGATTTCAAAGATTTAAGTGCAGCGATAATACCAATGCTGATACGAAAATACACGACTTTCGAGGGAGTGGTTGCCGATAGGCAGTGCTTAAAGGGTTGTAAAAACATTGGCGTGAATATTTTACAGTGCTTTTAGATGTGTCAGAAATTTAAAGTTCATTTACGTTTTTTTTATTAATTGGCATACAGAATACCGGGCTAATTATGCCACCCGCTCTTTCAACCTATAATAGGTTATTAAAATAAGAAACAAAGTTTTAACATGGATAAATATTACATAATAATTGCAGTTATGGTTCCAGGGGGTTGATCGTTTCGAAGGATTTGTTTGGAAGCATAATAATTTATAAATAAATTTATTAAAAATTACTTTGTATTCACCACTTTATTAATATATACTCGTACATATCAAAATGTATCGAAAGCGATGTTTTCCTCATCAGGAAAATATGGAATACTAAAAAGATAATAATGTCAAGCATAGACAAATGATAAATTAGAAATGATTATATTTTGCTTATCCTTAAATTACTGTGTTTTATGGTTATCATTTGTATATACTTGATTATTTTTATAGTATTCTACATATTCCCGATGAGGAAAGCATCGCTTTCGAAACATATTGTTATGTTTAAAGTGGTTAATAAAAAGTCAATTTAAATTGATTTATTAATTATGACGCTAAGAAGTGAATACCAATATTTTAAAGAAATTATAATATACTGATTCCTTTGGATGTGTTCGTCGTTAAGATGTTAACTTCCAAATCTCGATATATTTAGGATACCATTACCCATTTTAGGTCCGCCTAGGCTAACCGGATGACTTAATTCTGATTTTTTTTTTATTGTGGTATTCGTAAGCTTAAAATTTAGAGTAAACTTTAATCACTTCGTGCAGGCTCTACTTCCCCTGTAGCAGTTGCGCGTCGCTAGACACATATGTGAGCACTGTACAGTGAGCTTTAGACACAGCAGAGCCCGGTAGAGCAAATAGGCGATATATTAATAGTTTGCGGGTCAACCGGCTGGAATAGTATAAATGTTCGACAATGTCCGGCATCTTTGTCGATGTGCAAACTGTATATAAATAGTGGACGAATGGTCGGCGGAGATGCTCACTGTTCATCTCAGTGATTCCCAACGTGGGTAATATCACCAGCCAGTGGGCGATTTATATCGCTTGTTGGAAAATCATGAGTTAAAGGTGCTTTACGGGTGATTTTATATGATTTTGGCTGATAGACTTACTTTATGAACTTACTTTTAGATAATTAAGCGTGTTATTTAATTTAATTTTTTTTATTTATTTAGAAAACCAACAGTTTACAATAACGGTTATATATGGTAAATGTAGTATGGTAATAAACTAATAATTTGTTTTCATTTAAGTATTTAATTTATTCAATTCAAAAAGAAAAGTTACAAGGTTAGCCTATGAGGTTAGGATGATGGGAGGGAGGGGATGGGAAAGGATCACAGACTAGATCGAGAGTAGAATAGTATGTATTGTGTGAAAGTTATTTATTGATTTTTGGTTTGAAATTAATGTGCGACTGAGTTGAATAAGTCGAACTCACTGTTTGAAATGTTAAAAATGTATGAAGCGCGGTGAATACATGTAATTTTGAAGATATCTACGTTTAATCCAACTTAAAGGTTTCCGTTTCATAAAATTCCAAAAGGTTTCGTTGTCCGCGCTATGATTGATAATTTGGATGGGTTCCGTTGTATAGAAGGGTAGGCGACAAAATGCTGTTTATATATACGAGAATATACATGGGGAATATGCCATTGAAGAAAAATATACTGAGCAATGGGCCAAAAAGTTCAGGAACTTCTGTTTTAAGTGAATATAAGTAGCAAAATCGGATCGGTATAAAAAATTAGGATGATAATGAAAGATAAAAATTCCATATGTAAGTGATAATGAAATCATACACACGAAAGAAGTAAAATTATGGATGAATGATCTGAATGTTGAAACGTTACTTTTATAAAATCTTTTTTAATTCTTTCTCCTTACTTTAACTATAATTTCAACATTTACCAATTAATTATCAATAAAAAATTCTGATTACTTATACGATAATTCTAAAATAAATTTTGTACTTTCTTGCTGCTACAATACCTAAAACAATTAATATTCTAGTACTTTCATTTACTTAAATTACTCACATTACCCACACACAGGCAGCGCCTATGTGGGTTCCAATTTTGTACTATTATTATAATTTAAACAATCATTTATGTAAAAAAAATGTTGGTATAAACTGGTATGGTAAAAACTGTAGGAAAAAATAAAGTTAAAAAAAAATAAATTATGATACCATAAGATGTGTTTACCTACGTCTTGAAATTGGAGTTTGTGCATTAATTGAAATAAAAATACTGTATTTAGATACGACTGTCATAATTTCACATCTCACACGAAAATATATATATTATTCATGTTTATTAGATACAAAAAAAGTAGGACGTTAAATAAAAAGACAAACTTTTAACGAAGTTTGTTAAAGAAATTTATCAAAAGCTTTTAAAACCTGATGTGATACAATTTTTTTTTCTTAATGTTTGAAGGAGTTTCAATTACTTTTATGTTTCGATAATTGTTTTATTACTGTTAAAATGTATGCATGGCAGGTGTTATTAAACAGCTTCAAATAGACACATAATTATTCAGGTAAATGATATTATATTTCACTGGGTAATATATTTATTACGGGCTAGAGCCCGGTAATTTTTAGTCATAAACAAAATGATGCATTTTGTTTCCAAATGATGATTGCAGTACTACACGATCAGTACGATCTTAGAATGCCACAGGTAACAACTTTACTGCCCAAAGTTTTATTGCAAATTTAGTTTTTTGGTAAATATTATCATTTTATCGTTTTATGGCATTATCGTGCATTCTATTTTATTTTCCATAGATAAACAAATGTTAACGAGAATAGCAAATTTGACTCTGTCGTGCAGAATACTCGGCCGGATAAATAATTCGAGTGCATCTAGTTACATTCGGGTAACACTGGTGCAGTTTTAAAGTAGGGTTTACAATATAATATCAAGATATAAATTCGGTACTTATAAATGTAACTTTGGTGTCGGATCATGGTATATTACACGCTATCAAAAATAACTAGTATGTTTAATAAACGTGGACAGTTTTTAAAAATGAATTGATTGTTTTAAAATAATAATCAGCTACTAGAAAGATGTCGTAATAATATCTCACTGTTGTAATATTTATTAACTATAAGCTAAAAATGTTTGCATGATTCTGATTAGTGTTTAAAAAAAACGAAATGATTTATTCAAATATATATATATTTTATAATTTCTTCAAAAGGTTGGTATTCACTTTGTGGCGTCATTATTAATAAATGAATTAAAAATTACTTTATAATCACCACTTTATTAATACATACATATCAACATGTTTCAAAAACGATGCTTTCCTCGTCAGGAATATACAGAAAACTAAAAAATAATCATGTCAAGTATAGACAAATGATAAAGATAGAACGTAATAATATAAGGATTGTCAAATTATAATCATTTGTCTATAATAGACATGATTATTTTTAAGTATCCTTTATATTCCTGATGAGTAAAGCATCGCTTTCGAAACATTTTTATATGTATACATTAATAAAGTGGTAATTTTAAAGTCATTTTTAATTCATTTATAATTTTTTTAATAATAATTTCACCCCAAAATGTGCTTACTTTATAGGAAAATAAAGCTTAACTTATACATAATACAATTAATATTACTTATAAATATGGTAGCTACTCTACAAATAATGTTATGCATTATGTTCAATTTATTTTTAATAACTTATTGAAGTTTGTAAACCCCATTGTAATATTTAATCATCGAAGAAGATATTATTAACATATCCTAAATGAAACACCAAACCGAAAAAATCACATCTTTTATTTTCTGTGGTTTTTTTCGGTTTCGTGTTTCATTTCGGATAAGTTAATATTATCTTCTTCAATGATCTATATATTATGTACCACGTCTTATTTTCTACTTGTATGTATTTAATCAATTTTTTGCCGATCACAGCTAGAATTTTTTTTCTAATAATAATAGAGTGTGATCCAGACTTTGAATATAATCCTGGATGAAAATATTTTTTATTAAATTATCACATTAGATCATGCGCGGTTAGGCCAAGTAAGTTTTCCGGCACTAAGCGCACGTGTTGATGAAAAACATGTGACCCGAGCACGGGACTTTTCTGGCACACATCTCCGATAGATTTAAATATTATTATAATCGTCATCCACTTATAAAACATAATTGGCAAGGAGCTTTTACTATTTTTATTTCTCCATTTGATCCAAACAAGTCTTTTGCCGCTGAGACTTTAATGAAATCAGTATCGACCACGTTAAATAAGATTTTTTTTGTTATGGTTTGTCACTAATTTTAGGACGGCTTCGGATATTTTAAATATTTTAGATATGAGGTTAATAACTTGAGTATTTATTGTGAAATTCAATGCATTAATTTTACTTCTAAATTGCGTGAAAAATGCAAACATTTGCCAACTCATTCGCGCCAAAAAATCAGAGAAAGTTTGTGCATACAAACGAGGTTAATATTTATTTTAATAATTAATTAATACAGATTTTATTTCAAGCATTCTTAAAAGTATTCTCCTGATATATGGCAGAGAAACAGGTGTGTATAATTGATTTATTTTGACGCGTTTAGCTTCAATAGCTCCAGGCATCTTCGAGGCCATAATTATATACCAAATATTGTCTTTTCGCATATCGGATGCTTTCTAGATGCATTTCGACCGTTTTCTAAAAATGTCGTAAATTAGCAAACATTGACACATCGTCAAATAAGAAACATATAAGGCTGTAGTAGAAAGAAGGAACGCCTGTTTTTTCAAACGCGCCGTCGTCGAAATGATGATTTAATTCAATACGCGAAATGTGATTATTCCGTTGATATTGAAATCGTTAAAAGGCGCTGATTTTTAAAGGCAAGCTTATAAACAAATTTCAATAACAAAGCTGTAAATAAAAATGATTATTGCAGATTTGCATAATTTATTTGAATGCGTTAATGCATTTAAAAAATATGTTAGTTTCTTTTTTACCGTGGAGATTTGCATCGAGCTGCAATATTGCAGTAAACAATTTGTGATCTCCAGGAAGCAAAACATGGTCAAAGTCTATTGAATGCATTATCTCTTACAAACCATTGCCATATATCACGATAATACGTACCGGATGACATGTAATTTATAGATTTTTACAAACTTGATTCATCTCGGATTAATCTGCAAAAAAATGCAATAAATATGCAACAATCTAGCGAATAAATTTAGAAAATATCGAAATTTGCGTTAACCTTTGTAAAATTTACTGTCTCTTGGATGCTCTCATATAAAATCTCTGATTTATGATATTTAATTTATAATTAAAATCAGCTTTCAATGATTTATAGTTTTAGAAGTTGTTTAATGTGAAGGAAGTAAAAATCGCCTAATAACTTCGTTTTAATGTAACAGTTTCCAATCTGAACTTTAATAATACAGTAATTATAGTCGATTGGAAACATTAAACGCAAGCGCTAAATATTGGAAACGTTGATAATAAGTAGGCGCGTTATAATTCCTGAAAATCGGGCGTCTGACGAGCTTTACGCTATTGATTCACTTGAAGGGGAGATTTGAAATAGCCGCGGGCTTCACGTCACGTAAATCCATTCTACGCCAACAGCTGACGGCTTTAGGCGCGTGGGTGGTGTGACGTCACGCGCTGAATACGAAACGTAACGTGCTTGCGTATATACTCACACAAAGGCACGCACCGCCCTTAAAGAGAACACCAAACTTTTGTATCGAGGAACCCTCCATACAACAACCGATAAAGATACTGCGACAAAGTCCACGTATGAATGACGTTCATAAACCAAACTGGTAACCAATATCAAATTATTCTAAATTTTGAAAAAAAAGTTTGGCAATAAAGTAGATGGGTTTTATGGCAAACCGTTGAGTTGATCATGTGTAATAAAATATACTAAAAGCAGTTTAATATTCTGCTTTTATAGTGAATTTAATGCAATTGCTAACAAAAACATCATATTTACTACGTTTTTATGTCATGTGTCCAAGAGAGGAACATTTATTTGCTGGACGATTTTACGATAAATAAGCAGTAAAATGCATTTAAATTACAGAAATGATTATAAAATGGGTTTTTAATGTAAATGTTTATATTATACTTGAGGAGGGTTTTACACAAAATTATGCCAAAAGTTAAAATACTTATGTATAAACGTTAAATAATACTACTTCTTCCTTTAACCGCAAACCGGAAAGAGTGTATAATCAAACGTTGCTGAATTATTTATTTATTTCATATACGTATATGAAAATTTATTATCTACTGACGTATTGCCCATCTCACTAGGTGTGAAACGTCTGTGATGAGATGGCAATTTACAATTTACACGATTAATAGATTACAATTTAATAAAAAAGAAAACTTTTTTTTAAAACATTTATTGCATGCTTTCGTAGTTCCATTTTTCGAAACAAATTAAGGTTTTTTTTTAATATTTAATATGTGAGTCATATTCGTTAAGCTTTCAGTTAACTAAATGTATTACCTACGTGAAAATAGTAGGTCAGAAAAATAGACAATTTTAAATTCATCGTTGTGTAAAATTTTATACTTACCTTAAATACGTATTTTAGTAAAATTAAATGAGCGTAAATCATCAGCTAGAAAATTATAACATAACTGTTGGTCAGCAAAAGTTTAATAATTGAAGATTATCGGTAAAAAAAACTTAATACGTGCAGATTTCTAGACAGTAAAAATGATCTCGCAAAAGCTTTTCACTGGGAAAATGACGTTCATTGAGATTTTTGCGTTAGAAGTTCCTACGGCCGCAGGAGGCTTCTGCGCGCGCTTCTTGCGCCACAGTTTGTTCTCCGCCCCCAGTCGCTTTATCCAGCGATATCAGAAAACTGAAAACTTCAGTATTCCTGAAATAGTCGAACGTTTCAGTCAAGCGCGACGCGGCGCTTCTCGCCCGTATTAAATATAGGAATCATCGTCATATTTCCTAGCTAAGTGCTGGTTCTCAGAGTTGATAGTCGCTTTTACGGAGTGAATCCAAGGTCGCCCTGCGTCACGGGTCAAAACTGTGCAGTTTTGTGATATATTTGGTTAATTTATCGGAGGTGTGTCGTGCTTGTGAAAAGTTTGTTAAAATTGTTGAAATTATTACCGTGCTCCGAAACAGGACTAAGGTAACGATTAATTACTTATTAAACATTATTAAATAAATAAACAAGTTTATAAATACACAATTTAAAGCATGAATATTCATTTTTAATTTACATATTTTACATTACCTATACTGCAATACATTTTATGTAAAGAAAAAGCAGTTTGACCCTTTTTTAAATACTGATCAAGTCATTTATTGAATATTGATAGATGCGTATATGTACAAATTGCATAAATGTGTTTGTATATTATTTGAGATAGCCGGTCGACCAGCAGTTTCAAGCGAGATACCATCTCACGGCGTGCACTGCCATTCATGTACCTTGAATTTAAAGAAAAATAGCATATTCTATAAATTTCAGTTCCGTGGTTGTAACTTGTAACCATTCATTTTTCATTTTCTTTCGAATTCTAATTAGATGAATCAGAAAAACATTTAAATAGATTTTTTCCCCTTTCAGTTAGTTTCTTAGTGAATTAATTACTTTTATACACAGTTGTAATATACCAACAATCTTTATTTTAATTAAAATCAACTCAAACAAAACAATTATTTCTTTCTCAATTTATTATTTAGTACGAAACGGGAATAACTTCATTGTGAGAAAATAAACAGCAGCACGACATCTGCTCCTACAAACGTAAAACCTTCCCACGTATTTTTTTTTAAAAAATAATATTATTCCGTGTTCGCGCAAATCGTTACGTTTCATAAATATACTAAAACGTACACAAACCCCCGCTAAACATTACAAAAATACGTAATTTCAATACAAAAATATGCTAAAGTTATGTAAATCACACATACATACGCGCAGTGCGAAAATAACAGATACAACGTAACAAGTATATTATTGTTATATTGTCTACGCACACACCCGCGCAGTATCATTTAAGCTGTATGTACGGCTGCATTTAGAGTGTTTCATCGGAATTACGTTCGAATTTTCTGCGAGCTTTTGAAAACAGAACAATATGGAAAGTCTATTCCCGTCATGAGTTACATCACTATGGTGACGGGGGGTCGCCGGGGGGATGCGGACGGTGACGTCACGGCAAGATGGCGACGGAACCCCCGCGTCATAGAAAAATACAATCAGCCGGGTGAGGAGATTCCCTACTTCCTCTCCCCGTCTCCTACACTTTCAGCCGATACCGCGCTGCCTACAAATTCATGAAAATAACCTGGAACTATCGGTTCATAACATTATCAAAGAATATTAAATTTACAACGTCTTTATTAAGGCGTCTAATTTTGGTTCAATGCTTTCGCTTGCGTATTAAGTTCATAAGAAAAATGGGTTTATAATTAAATACGACAAACAGGATGAAATCTGGTTGATAACTAATGATTTTAAACTCAATGATTTTACTTCTGCACAAGCGTAATGAAATCTCTTTCATCTTTTGAATAACTTATTTGACCATGGCTATAGCGAATATACGTAGCTTTGCAGAATCAATACTCCTGGTAAAATGATGAGTATAATTCAATCCATTAACATAAAAAAAATGTTTTCATTTCACCACTTTATTAGAGTTTAAAGCAGTGGCATGAATTGCTCTATGATCAAAGGTACGCTGTGTGTAGTTTTAAATTTTTTGAAAAAGGTTATTTTATAATCATCTTTCGCTGATTCTTATAGTCAACTGAATAAAAGGGCGTACAAGTTCCTTCATAAATTAACGGAAAAATAAATTGTGATCATAAATTTATAATTTTTTTCTGTTATCTTTCAATTTCTTTATTTGGCTTATTTTTCTCGGGGTAGGCACAGCTTTTCAGCTTTTGTGAACTGCACGCTACTGGTTTAAATTTAATTTGTATCGAACACAATTGTACGTTCTTCAAGGGGAACGGCTGCGCGGCATGTTTCATACAAAATTTAATTTTGGATTTGAGGCCAAAATATTCACCTAAACCTAATAATCTTTGTTTTCATCAAAAAGTATAGAAAATATCTACTACGGATTAGAAGTAATTAATTTATTTTTGTTTTACATTATGAAGGCCATTAAAGGAATTGATTTTTCACGATTTTAGAGACACCTTTAACAATTATTTGGGGGCTAACAGTGATTTAAAAAAAAGTTTTACCCCGTCTTCTTTGAAAATATAATAAAATGTAAGATTTATAAAAAATAAATTAAATAAGCGTTATGGTGGACTTTAATTAAATTAAGAAGGACCAATTTACTTTGGAACATAAATTTGGCGCACATAATTTAAAATATCGACTCGAAAAAATTATTTTATTTTTTTAATGTTTTGTTTTGTATTTTTATTTACGTAATCATATTTACAAGCAAATACTATAATTTTTTTTTTAAATATAGTCAACCAGCAAATAATTTTCTAAATCGCCTCTGAAATTAAATCATAATTTTAAACAAAAATAAATAAAATACTTCTCATCCGTACTAGATAAAACTTTATCCGTACTAAACCTTTAATTTAAAAAAAATATATATATAATTCAGTTTGGGTGTGTATTTTTGGCCTCAAATACAAAATTAAGTTATGTGTGAAACAGGCAGCACAGCCGTTCCTCTTAAGAGAGCTAAATTAATGGAAGATTTTTTTTTAAATATGTACGAATATTTGTATTTATTAAAAAACCACATAACTATATATTCCCAAAACTATAATTATATGCCTAAATATATAATTTCTTAAATATTCGTGATAAATATTTTCCAAAACGGTTCCTTGTTATGTTCACCGTTTGCAAACAATGTATATGATTACAAATTATTAATAATTTATAAAGAGAGGTTTATTTTATTAATGTAATTATAATCACGGTGTTTACCGATACCTTGGTTAGCCGATGTGAATGTTAAGACCCGGGGCCTTCGTTTAACAGCGAACAAGCATTAGAAATGATTTAACATCGCTTTATAATATTCATGCTTATTTTAGCGCCATCTGTCTAGACAAAACGTGGGCTATTCATAATAAATTAAAAAAATCATCAGAGTAATGTTCCTCATAGCGAGAAAAAATGCAGATGAATCTACCATCGATTTAATTGAATCAAAACGTGATGCGGCGTGAGAAAAAATGACATCATTTAAAGAATATTGAAAGTGGTTTGCAACAGCTCTAGGTTAGCCGCCTTCAATTCGGTGTACAATTTTCTGCGTTAACGGACCACGATTTTTTTTCCGACGTCTTAATCATTGCAGATGAAGAAGTAATTGCTTCTACCCACTTGTTAATACAAAATGAATTGGTGAAGAGTTTTATTATTTTGATTTTAATTTCTACTCTCGGATGTATCCCTATTTTGGAAAGCATTTGTAAAATAGGCTTTCATTAATACAAACATAATGGATGCTTTAATAAAATACTTGCAGTAAAACACACCTTAGCCTTTGCTTTAAAACAGCACTATTTTATTAGTATTTTTGTAAGCCTAGTAAAAAATGATTTTTAATGTAAAATTTCCTACTTACAAACCCCTTTTTGTATACACTTTTATTGTATTATGTGGCAAATTAAGTTCTTTGGGATGATTAAAAATATAATTTCTTCAAATGCTTGGTAACTTTGTGGCATCATTATTAATTATATAAATTGAAAATACACTTTGTATATACCACTTTATTTAAAATATATAAATATATCAATATATATTATATATTTTAAATATATAATATACAATATATAATATAATATATATATAATACAATATATAATATACTTTGTATATACCACTTTATTTAAAATATATAAATATATCAATATATATTATATATTTTAAATATATAATATATATTTTTTTATGTATTTATATATTTTAAATAAAGTGGTATATACAAAGTGTATTTTCAATTTATATGATTAAAAATATATTCATTTTGGCGATGTTTTTTTTTTGCATAAATCTAAACTTGCCACAGGTGTTGGGAGAAGTAACCGTAGAGAACCTTATAACTATCTACTCAAGGAGTGCGTAGTTTCATTCGAATCTTACGGATAGGATTCCCTTAAGAATGTGAAACACAACAAAAAATGGTCATTTATGAAGCTAATGATTTACGCGCACTAACAAATTGCATTTGTTTTTCAAACTGGTTGTTGCCAATATACTCCTCTAAAAAAACATTTTGATGATTTAGTATTTTTAAGATTTAGATTTATCTCAGTCTCTATAATGCACTGTTAACTTTATTTTGGTGTACATTATATGTGCGTTATTAATTATTTTATTTTATTTATTAGTTTCCATATAATTATGACATTTTAAGGGAAGGTATAAATATTAAAAATAGATGTATATACTATATATACATATATTATAGAATTTTTTTCATAGTCCTTCTCACTAGGAGATCCTGTGCTGAGGCGGACCAGGTTTTGCATAAAGGGGTTTCAGCGACTTCTATATTTCAACTTCAAGGTTAGGGTAGGGTCTTTCCAGTAATTTCTATGACGTTTTTTTGAGAATAGTAGTCAGTTCTTGTTCTGGTATTTCCTTAAGCTAAGTTTTAATGGACTTAATGCAATTATTGATTGAATTATTTTTTTTATATTAAGTAGGACTTTTTATATAATTTTACAGTTAAAAATTCAGAGCTTCTCTGTCCAAAAGTAGTATTGCATTTAGGTTTATTTATCTTGTCTAGTTGCTTTGTTCTGATATCTTTATCTGGTTTTGGCCTAAGGTAAATCGCAATGACAATTATCATTTTTTGCTAACATACCAAGCATAAGGCATATTGTAACAATTAAGAATAAGTCGCAACATATTGAAAAGGTCATTGCACTCTTACATATATTTTGATAGATGTTTATCAAAAATTTTGAGTCCACAAAACTAAATAATATATTGGTTTTTGGGGGTCAAAAGGTTTCTCTGCGTAATATTTTACCGTAGTTGCTTGCTATATTTATTTTGATAGAATGACATAGTTCCGTTGGTATAACCGGATATGATGCTTGTTTGCAAAGCCTAAAAAAGGCCGGAATCCAATTACCTCCCAAGCAATGGTCGGACTCTCCGCCTACGAAAGATTACTTGAAACCCTATTAGGCGATTAAATCTAGCGGATTAATCTTGTTACCGTTTCTGCCTACCCATATAGTTATACAACAAACAGTGTTCTTGGCTAGAATGCATAGAAAATTATTTATGTTTTCAATGCACACGTAACTACACTTATCAGTAGCGAAGGCACTGAATGAAAGACCTCCAAAAATCTATATTTTCCCTAAAATAGAAACAAGAAACATTGTATCCTCACTGATATACCGACGACTTCTACAGTAGAAAAAAAAACTTTTGCTAATACCCAGGGCTTGCATTGAAAATGTTTTGAATATAAATCGTACTAAAGTCATGCATAAAAATCACCGAAAGAAAATCAGAGAATAGCTTCTATAAAACGCTGCTTAAAATTATTTTCGCCATCTTTAGAAACCAGATCTGAATATCTGGAGTATTCCCCATCCCTTAATTTAGAATATAGTGGGGCAGAAAGAAATGTGGACAAAATAGTCAATTTCCTTTTTTATATTTTCTCTGCTGCCAACATTACCTAATAAGGGTTGCTAAAATATCACTGGCTTCATGCAGTTTTTTTTAACGTATTACTTATTTTTGAAAAATTACAATGAACGCCACTGTTTTACATATGCAATCATATGCAATGGATGATATTTTATTTTACATGCATCAACCACAAATAATATTAGAGTATGAAAAAAATACGTAACCTAATCCCAAAAAGAGAAGAATAACAAATAATTAGATGTAATTAAAGACGTGGTTGTTGTTTTCCTATAAACGGTCACGTACAATATTGATTTCAATTATATTTAAGTACAACCCAGTCAGCAATGATTGGAAATACGTCAAAATAATGTTTTATATCTCGGTAATTGGCACGCTTTGATCAAAATCATCTGTGATTTATCGAGTTCCTTCTTTTATTTTCACACCGACTCGTAATATTGGATAATTTAACGATATCAATCACACAAACATTGCTTTATCCATTTTTTAAAGCTTTGTAATATAATTTGCATAATTAAGAAACGTGTGCGATATTTAACAAGTAAAAAAAAATAACCTGTATCACGAAAAAAGTAATTTCAATAAGAAAAAACAGAATTTACCTACTATGTTATATCGAAGCATTAAATAGTTAAATTGTATTATTATGAAGGTGTATCGATCCAATGAAGCAGATAACGGGATGAAGGTCATGTAGAAATATTACTATTTAACGGGAAATGTTGTATTTCTCCTACTTACTACCGCACGAACAGTTTCCAAGTTTTCACGCTAAATTTTCCTTGAACATCGTTTTTCCGACATGCGGGCGAGGGGCCTCCCTCCCAAATCCCGACTCCCAACATCCAACATACCCACAACACGGGTACACCAATACACTCGGATAAGATATCAGCCGTTAGAGAGGTCTGTGACGTACGTCCTCCCTTGACGTCACGCGATGCCCGATGACGTCACCAGCATCGATCCTCCCCACGTGATCAGCTTCTGGCGCTTCTCTCTTATAAAGGAACTTGAATAGGGGAAAATGTGTATGTAAAAGTGGTTCCGTGGACTATTTCTGGCGCCCCGTCACTAAGCCCAAATACGTCAGAAGAGGCGTCGCGTCAGAGCGCATGACCGGCGTATTTTCGGGTATTGAAAGTCTTGCGTCCGATTAGCTGGAGTTTATGTTCCCGGTGTTTACATCACCAGATGACGCGAGACTTTACTGTCTATTGGAAGTCTTCCTTCTAATGAGGGAAACCGGCCACAACTACTTTATTTAGCGGTCGCATGAAACAGTTTCTATTTTCGTCCCGTCTATCGTATCCGATAGACTGCTCGCTAAAAAGGAAACGTGATGTTTTTTACTTTACACTGACAGCGCAAACACATCCACTATTTACAAATACATTTATAAAATAGCTAACAAAACAACTGATAAAAAAGGCTTGTTTGTATTAAGCTATCATAAAAATATTGTTATTTTGTAATAACATGGTATTAATATCTGCTCTCAAAGTGTATTTGAGTCTCACGGTGTTTATAAACAGGGTGTGCATACAAGGCATTAAGTCTTAAACTCAGTCCATGGGCTTCGTGTTCAACCTTCTTCTCCCAAAGTAACACAACTTATCAATCAAAGTTCTTCCACTTTAAACACGCGCAATAATATATGATAAAACAGCGCGTTTTTTGTCTCGTCTTGCACAATGAGTGTGGTGTATTTATTATACGTATGCACATTAAGGCATCACACGTATATGTAAGATGTGTGTTGTATAGTCAGGCGAATCTCGGGTCCATTAAGAGCGTGGCGCAAGATCGGTTCCTCCCGGAGGCTGAGCGAAGTTGCATAACCGTGCATCATGGACCATCGCTTTTCACATCTTCTCATCTCGGCGGCTCGGAGAGGTGAGGTCACGCAACAACGGACTGTCAAATTTCAAAATTTTCTCGCACACCAACACACTCGTCTGGCCATTATTTGACACTGCTGCCGCGCATAGGTGCCGAGAAAGCGAAACTTATTTTTAATTGGTACTTTTTACTAGTAAATAACAGATGCACACGTTTAGATAATGTCTATTTGCGATTTTTAATTATTGAAGTGTGCTAATATCAATTACACTCATCATTATTATAATTACGGTGGTATTTTTTCAACAGCGTTATTTTGTGAAATATATATCATAATGTGAAAATTTAAAGTTAGGAAATCTGTTATTACTTTATTTTAACTATCTTAAATGTACGTCTGTTAAAAATATAGATGATAACGAGGCAAAAATACGGCGATAGGATGGTATTTTTGGAATACGAAGTAATAAAATTAAATAATGTAGGTACCTACCTACGCCATGCTTTCGGGCATTTTTTAAAACAGATATGTGGGAACTGACAAAATTTGGTCACAAAAAACAGCTGCCTCTTGTTCTTGGCTTGTGTTTGTTTAGTGTATGTGCGCTTTTACTTGAGAAAGTGTCTTATTGTACCTGAAACAAAACTCCTCATGGGATGTACCTACGAAGATGTTCATATCATATTTGTTGTGTCAAATGCAGTATTACAATCATTTTTAAAAGGCTCTTTAATCCCACCAGCGAAATGCTCATCTTCCACCCACCATATTTCCTTTTTCTTTTCGTACTTGACTCTTTTCTCGTATGAAGATAATATGCAAAAAAAAATAATTGGGGAAAAAAGATCAATTGACTTTTTAAGGTGCCATGTCGATAGCAAATTAGAAAACTCAACATGTTGAAGCTTATAAACCTCATTTCAATATATGTTTAATCATTAAAGATAATATTAACAAATCCCAAGATGATGCATGAAACCAAAAAGACGCATAAAGAAAAAGATAATGATATCAGCTGGGAGTCGAACCCAGTACCTCATTAAACGGGTCTCGGATAAACTATCAGGTCTCAGCTGCTACCGTTATCTTTTTCTTTTATGTGTCTTTTCGGTTTCATGTTTTATTTTTAGAAATGGTAATATTATTTTCAATAATTAAAAATAAATTATAAAACAGTCAAATTAAATTACTTTAACAAAATATTCAGTCACATGCCGAACTTTTGACTTATTTGGGGTTTTACTTATGTTGGCGGCAAGCCTAGCTCGCCCCTCGCGTTCTTTATTTTGGTTTCTTCCCTTGCGTGTTAAGGTATGTCTATATATTATTTGCTCTGAGGAGGTTAAGCCATGATTGTAATAGCACTGTAATCTGAATTGCTAAATAGTTGATGCCACCGGGCAATGAGCCTATATTTCAACACTGCAAAAAATCAATTACCTATACGAAGTGTTAATAAACAAGCTAATAATATGTTACCTTTATAGCGCGAGTTTTTCCCAGTTAGTTCATTTGTCAAATGTGTTCAAAACAACAATAATAGCATATACTGCATATTGCACGACGCTGACGTCCTAATTTTAGACGCCGTTCTTACCTCACCCAATTAAAATTAAAATGAAAACGATTAATTTGAGAATGCTTTCAATTCAAAGATAAAACTTAAACGTAAATATTTCATCAAATGTCCCAATTACTCCACTGACGACCAACTATTAAATAGAAAGAAAAAAGTTTAACTTTATCGATAACTGTATTGTTCTTAATTACAGTTTGCTGCTTGTCTTAATTGACAAAGCCGTACTTACGAGTTGTAGGAATCTCTTCACTTCGGAGGCTGTATTGTGTATTGATTTTTTACCGAGCCATCTGTCAGTTTATCTCTGAATGCGTATGAAAGAATTCAGTAATGATGATGTCTGACTATTATTAATGATGCCGCGAGATTGACAGGGACGATGTACTACAAACGACTTGCTCTATGTAAAATCTCATCACAATGGCTTAGATCGATAGGGCATTGATTGAACCGCTGTGTTTTTATTGCGGTACAGTTCTATTATTTCATTTGAACCTTTGTCAAAAAGGACAATCAGAATCATTCATAATTAAAGGCGATTGATGTTATCAAAAAACTTCCTGGAAATTGGATTAGATAACATTGTTGGAAGGTACGAGCATGCACGGAAGTGTGAAGTATTTTAGGTGATAACTAAAATAATACAAATTAGATTTATAAATAGAAAGACATGAAAAATATTAAATTGATAATTGATTATTTAATATTGAAAGCTTATATTTTTTAATGCTTATGCTGGTATTGTTTATACCAAAGACCCGAAAAATCAATACACGTATAAATCGTTAAGACATTAAAAGTACGAAAAACTACCCTTAAAGCCGAATCTTACCTAACCTGATCAATATATTTTTTTATAAATTAATTTAAAAAAAAATGAATACATATATGTATATTAATAACGATGGTTTAGACTAGGTTTTCATGTTTTTTTTGTACTTTTAATGACTTTATATCACTTTTAGGTGTCTTAAATTATCATAGAAACATTTACACTATTGTGTTGTGAGTAGGTACACTTGTATTCCACTAGTACTTACCTACTAGTAGCCCGACTTTGCCAGAGTTCCAACAACAATCGTGATGTATAATTTCATTGCGGCGATAATGAGAGTATTTTCCGTTTTCAAATTAATTAATTTTTTTTCGTTATGTAATGGAGCCACTAAAAATTTTCCTGGTTTGAACCCAAGGGGGGCAAAGAGTTTGCCGCTCTGCCTCGGAGGTAGTCATTCACGGAACCTCAACGTATACCACATTATGTGCAGTATTCTTCTATCTAAAAATTACAAAATCCGTACCATTTAAGAAGAATTATAAATAATGACTTTAAACAGTGCCGTTGGAGCAAAAAATAATGCTTATTACAGCGCAACGGATTCTAGGAACAAAGAATTACAACTTGCGAACATATTGTAACGAGAGTGAATTTTACACACTATTTACAGAATGCGTTGAAAGCATACCTGTAATTTATTAAATTAAACGTGTCGAGTACGCTAACCTCCAAATGGTATCTACCTACAATTATTTGCAATTTTTTTTACAATTTAAATTACTTATAATAATTTGCAATCGCCCACATAACCCGAAGTTAACAGTATAATTGCTGTAACCGACGTGATCGTTTGATCGTAATTATCATGATTCTTAGGATTCTAATTTTGCGACATTATGTTGATACAAGCCATAAGTGCGGGAAACACCGATTTATTCTAATCCATAATACGGTACCCGAGGTCTGTTTACCTGAGGGTAATTTACAAACGCCCGGCTTTAAATCCCGGGAATTTCGCAGTCGCCAGAAAAAGGCAGTTACGGGGATTAACAGCGAACTAATTAAAAGCCACCGAGCCACAGTTCGTAGTTCACGAAGGAACCCGAAGAATAGTTCGGATGTGATTAAAAAGGGGGACTTTGGCCGAAGCAAGGTCAGTAGTGGACAGAGACGAGTGAGTAGAGACCGTCCGGCCAGTGGTCGTAGTCGAGACTCCCGTCTCCTACAAAGCAAGCAGGCCACTTGCATCCCCAGCCTGAGACGCTGCGAGAAAACTCGGCAGGAACCGCCGAACCCCAACGCCCACCGTTCGAGTGCAGTCGAGTGCCCTTCGCCTCCTGCCCTCCAACGCCGTGATCCCATCAAGGCACATATCCACCACCGCAGGAGTCACACTCGGACGAGCAATCGTGACTCGTACCCAGTCACATCTTGTAACCATAGAAAGTCTTTCACTTCTCCTGCCTCCCACCTGAAGGATTCCTGAACCTGCCTCAAGGATAGTCGGCCCCGTACCCCCAGAAGCATAGAAAGTGACTTGACCAGCACCCTACATGTTTACAGTCTTGTAACGACAATGGTCGCTTACAATTGCTTTATAATATTTATTGAAACTTTTACCACCTTGATAGCGGATAATGTAAGTTAAACACTTCTAAATAGGTAGTAAAACATCCTTCTAAGCAATTCAGCCACATTACAGAAAAAAATACTGTTGATCTGAGAATAAAAATTTTAACCTTAGCAGTGTAAGCCTATCACGCTTTATTGAACTTTATCAATTAGCTTTACCAATAGATTAAGACATAATAAATGCTTTTAATTAAAACACGGCCGTGCCGTACATATTTCACATAGCTGTGTAGCAGCACGTTCCAGAGGCGTGCTGAATATCTGATGATCTCAATTTTACAGCATAAAAAGCTTAGAATATTGCAAACCAGTAAGAAATTCATTAATACCCCTATAGACGTCTCCATGGCATAGTGGTCTACTCATTATATATGAGTAGGAAGGTTGTGGATTTGATTACCGCATAACGTAAAAATAGATGGGCTTTATCATACACTGACGCTATAAGCTCTTTTTTATGTGATACCACACAAGAGTCCCAACTGTCTGGATCCAGTGAAACTATCACATCCTCAATTGGGGTATGTTGTGAGGCTGAAGGTATTGAGGAAGGTGAGGAAAAGGGGCAGAAGGAAGATAGTTGAAGAATCTGGCTATTCAGATCTAGTCACCAAATACGGGTAAAGATATTTCAATCAACGTTTCTATTCCAAATAACGGTCTTTTACCAGGGCGATACTGACAGTATCTATCACTCTGGAACCTGCCGCAAATACTATACTAATACTACATATTATTTTGAATGAATAAATTGTGAAATAACACAATTTAATCAAATAAAATTGCTCACGCCGGGATTTCAACTCGCGACCTCCGGACTCGCAGCAAAGGATCGTAACCCTTAATCATGGAGACCGCCGGTTTTATAAAGCAGATTTTCTAGATTGATGAACAAAAATAGCACTTAAACATTCGTACTGGATAACCAATATAATTTTATTTATTTATTTATCGTGCCATTTGAAAATTGATCTCCTTAAGTACTTTTCATGCACATGTAATCTTCAGGCTGTTAGATTTAAACAACAAAAAGGCTACTGCATAGAAATACAAGAAATATTTTAAACGGGTAAAAATCGAAATTTTTCAAGGATTTCCCCTTTCCGATGATATTGTTTCGCCGAAATCAATTTCTGAAGCATCCTAAGAAATTCGCCTTGCTCATCGATTAAAAATGCAGCAAAATATTGGATTAAACCCATCCAACCAGCGATACAACTCGTCATTGGAAGCTTGAGAATCAAACTTCCCACTTTTGTTTGAAATTCCGAGATGAGTAAGACAGCCAGCCAGCTACCAGTATCTGCTTCAGCGAACCCACTGGCTTCACTGACGGCAAACAATATGATTGATTGGGTACTAGTTTCACACGTGGGCTCTTGTTTATTGACATACGTTTTTTTATGTCATTGTACGATTATGCGATGTACCGTGGAACTATTCAAATACCTGCTAGACGTTCGGGCCGCGGCGGTTGTTGGCTTAAGGTGTTAGGGAATTCTACGATATAAGGTGTGTACTTAATGTTTCCAAATATACATATATTATTCGAATGATGCCTGGTGATTAATCGAACAGGTTTTAAATGAGGTAAAAAAGATTACGTTTTGCAAAATAAATTGAAACAGTGGATGTATTATATTGTGCCGAAATTTTCCACTTTGCATAATCTAATACAGGTTCAGTCTTCCTGGCATAATGGCTTCCTTTATTATATAATTTATTTGACAGGACACAAGCATTTTAACTGTTCAGAGTTAGTGGAACAAAGGTATTTTTTTTAATTATTTAAGGAGAATATACAGATACAGAGAGTAATGTTAAAACAATATACAATATCTGTAGAATTCGTCTGCATCCTGGCTATTTCTCATTGATTAATATGACACAGATAAATAAACCTTAAAACTAATATTCAAAAAAATTAAGATTGTGTTACATAGAAAGAATTAAAAAATGCGCAATGTTTAAATAAAGTAAAGAAGGTAAATAAAGTTTAGAAATAATTTTCACCGGAAAGTAAAAGGAAAAAAATATGATTAAATTAAAAAAGGTTGTCATACAAAGAAATAGTTAAAAGTACACAACGCGTAAACATCGTCCATTGAAGTTTGTTTGTTTATTTTTTTTTAAATATGAAAACAGCTTTCAATTTTCTCTTAAAAGTACTGCATGTATCAAAGAATATGTCGGAATCCATCAAAGTTTGATTTTGATTGAACAACTCGCACATTATTGGATTGGATCCTTACATTCTCAGTCTTGAAGAAGTAAGAAATTAACATTTGGCCACCAGGTCGAACTAAATTCTGTGGACAAAGCTTAAGAGATCTTTCATAAGTTGTTTCACCAACTCTAGAACAGGAGCATATAGGAGTATATAATTTTAATTCTATATATGTTCTTGCCATTGCTTTGAAGTTAATCAAACTTAACATCCAGACTTTTTGATTCTCTCCCGCATCTATTTTACGAGTGTAATCTACCACATAACGGTTTCGATCAAACAAATTCAAAACCTCTGTTCATCAGACAAACACAGGCCCATGAATATTGAAATACACCTCAGTGAAAACCTTAAAAGTCTTGAATATGTAAATGTTTTATTGATATTCGTAGAATGTGGTTTATGCGGAGAGGAGCATCGAAAACTTTCGTTTTCGCAGCATCTGCGTGGGCACACTCGTACGGGAGAAATCTGTCAATGATCAATAAATCTTCTCGAATATATCTGGTATGCATTTCATTTCGAATCATTCGTTCTGTAGAATATTCACAATGCCTATGATTGAAAATAAGGTGATTGAATTGCTTTGTAAATTAGAGAAAGTTCCGCTGTACCATTGGCACATTGATACAATGATTTATGTTCAAACTTATAAAAATACGGTCTTCTTCACCAGGAGTCATTCAACATACAATGTTGTAAGTATTACAATGTAATCTATTGCATATTCCATTCTCTCAACTACTGTTCATTGCCTGCTGCATTTAAAATCATTAAATATGTCTACCATTTATGTTAAGTAGGTAACCCCGTTGGATTATGAAATGTTTTAGTATAAATATTTCATCTCTTTTTTAATCTATCTGTAATGGTTTCCTCGTGTACCAATTAGCTTTTTTTCAATAATATTAGAAGCTAAATTGATTAAAATTCATGATGTGGTGCTATGAAAAATGCAATGTGATTACCTCCAGCTTTTTTCTGATAATCAAATTCATATTTATAACTGTAATAATTTATCAGTGGCTACGTATAGGGAATAATATTGACGCGGAATATTATAAATCCCAGGAAACATTTAATTGACTATTTAAAAATATTTATAATTGTCTTCAATTTAGGAATGACTTATAAACTTATAAACATCATTGTAATATGTTTTCAATCATTGAAGATAATATTAACAACTCTCAAAATGAAACACGAAACCGAAAAGACACAGAAAATAAAAAGATAACGGTTACAACAAGGACCTCGTGGTCTATCCGGGACCTTGCGCTCTAATCCACTGAGCCTCAGCTACCGCAATCCGTTCCGTCATTTTTATCGGTATCATACTTCGATTTTTAAGAAATGTCATTATCATCTTCAATTAATTCCCATATGTTTTTTGCTGCTACATTTTTATCACGACTATAAGATTCTACCCGAATTTATTTGTTATTTTTAGACAGTGTCTCAGATATACCTATCCAATTTTGATTTATATGGGACATCTGTTGACTTTTTCTACAAGTCTAGATTAATATCCAATTTTGGAATAACTAGTTGAAACTTATTAACCTCAATTGACTATTACAACTCTGAGAATGTAACATGCAGCCGATTTTTTAAATTTATTATTATTTATAATTGTTTTAACGCCCTATGAGTTTTGGTGATTTGAGACGATCTATTTTAAAAATAAATATTTTTGTATTTCTACTACAACTCTCTTTATACATCTTGCAATCTCAAATACTGTGATTGTGTAGATAGATACTATACGGAGATAATATGCAAAACTACTAAAAATGCACAAACTCCATTTGTACGTATATTTATATTCACAGACCCGCACCGTATTTAATTTATTCGTGGGGCCCGCTTTGATCAATCAAATTTCAATTTCCTTATTACAGGGTATTCCAAAAGTCAACGTTTATCAACATAAACATTAAGTAAATAGTTTTATTCAGATCCTTTATATTGAAAAAATATGCTTTTGTAAAGTGGGATAAATTTTAATAGACTCTGGGTAAGACGGGACTGCGGACAGCTGTTCCAAACTATTTCGAAAAAATTTTAACCACGTGTGCACAAATACATTCAAACATTGTACTTTTCAAAATGATTTGCCTGTACGCGGCTCTGCCTGAATGTCACAATTTTATTTAATTTTTACGCCATCAAAAATGTTTTTTATTTTTTTTATTTATTTACGTACGAATAACTGTGAGCTAATTTGATCTAAAAATTCCAACCAAAAATGTGTATACATTCCATGACATCAGAGCTCACCGTTATATAAATTTTGCTGCTTTATACAATCAGGTGCCTGCTGAATAGATAGATTAAAAAAAAAAATTTATAGGTTGGTATTTCTGACGTTTATAAGAATAAATTCCTAGACATTTATTGTGTATGGAACCTCTTAAAAACTCAATTTAAACTTTTTACAATGTATTGAATCTCTACAATGTTAACCATAGAGAAAAATACAACTATCTGTATAATAAATAGTTCTTTTTTCAAATTATAATATGTATAGTTGTATTCACTTCGGTTTCTCCCTGTGCTATACTAATTTAGTGCGGGAAATACCGAAATAGTGAATTGAATTGAGCCTTGGTGCTCTGTGGCATCTTAATTCTATTCGCAATTTGCAATGCCATCTATGACCATTTTTCTATACCTACTGTGCCTCGCACCGCGTACCTACCTCGTGCGGTGGCCTTCACACAATTTCTTGGAAGACTTGTTCCTCAACATTCGATATTGACGAAAACAATCATCTCGGCGAATCTCAAATGTTTCGCAGCTGATGCATTTAAAAAAAAAAAAAAAAAACTTATATCATTTTTTTCTCGTTTTCTTGAACCTCGACGATGTCCGTTGTTCCAGTGCTAAGCGAAATGTATATATCTTTAAAGAATTTTCATAGATAGATTTTTTTTTTAAATATAACATCTTTGCACTTGGTGGAAACATTTTGGGCGTCATCTAGATGTAGGACCAACATACTTCTTCCTACAACGATATAAGGTAATATTTTTTCAGACATAGTAGATATGTTCACCTGCTTGAAATACAAACACAAACAGACCGTTATTGCATACATCCTCAAAAATTATTAAGATATGTCTCTAGCACATAAGTATCAGTGAATGTGAGGTATATTTTGAATATTCGCCTCTGTAGCTAATTATTTCGAATGGTACTTACACGATGTTATTCCTGTATTTGTTCGTGACACAAGTGAAATATGTAGTTGTTGTATTTCATGAAGGCTATCTATTTTATCTATATACCTACTGTGATATGTTTTGCACCTGTGTGGCTATTGTAATTAATAAAATATGTAAAATACCATATAGGGGCTATATAATATAATAAATAAATAAACATTGAAAATTCTTTTTTTTTCTACTTTCAGAAGCAATCTAAATAGCCAAGTACCTGGCCAAATTATCATCTTAACCTTCTCCTTCACTCTATAACAACAGTCTCATAACATTCGCCAAATAGAGTAACCATAATTTCACCAGTTCAAAACGCATTTTAGAGTCCTCATCATGCTATTTCAATGGTCAATCCGGAATATTCTCAGCGAATCCCTTTGCCATCCCCTAATTTCAATTAATAAACTTATAAAAAAATAGGCCGATTTCGAATTAAAAAATTAGAAACAATTCGTCTTTGACAAAAAGAGGAAAAATGAATCCTCAAAATCTGAATGTCTCATGAAACTAGGTCTAAGCATAATACAAAGTGTTTTTTTTTTACTTTAATTTTTTTTTTTTATGATGCAATCGTATGAGACGATTCCATAATAAATTGCACCTTAATGTGAAAACGACTTTTATAAGTAATGACATCAATGTCTCGTTTCCGTTTAGACTGGACGGGCTAGTTTTTTTGTCTCCCGAAGGTGACGATATGTCTGCCTTCTGCATGTGCCAAATTAGAACTGATTTATCATTTAGAACATTATGAACATTTTCATTGCCAAATAGCACAGAACACTACGAGAAAATAATTAAATAAAACAAGAATTAATGAAAAACCTGCTTGAACCTATTTCTACAAAAATTCTAGGTGTATCGATGTTATTTTAAAAAAATATATTAAATAAGGTACACACAGTTTGAGGAGACTTGAGATTCAATATCGGTGTTTATATCTGTATATTCGATCCTAACAGGATTCACTTAATGAAAAACGGCAATAGGTACATTTCTTCCTGCTTAATTTTTTAACAAGATATCGTGACGATCATTTTCAGTGATCAATTTTTATAACACATTTAATAGAGGTATATAATAATATAATAATGGGTTAGATATTGCCTATTTTTAAGGAAACGATACAGAACTGCATGAATTTTGAACCGTGAGATAAGATTTTTTTAAACGCCTCAGATTTTACAGTTTTCGACGATTAAAAGTCGATGATTTTTATGCCGATCGCGTAATAAAAAAATGCGCGTTATATCCGCAAGCCTTTTATATCTTTATAAATAAAATCAAGGATTTTCAATTTTATTGACGCCTAACAAATCATCAATTAGGAATTCTTTGAAAAAATTGCATCTACTTTACAAAGCCGTGAAAAAAATCCTACGACTAAAGTCAGCAATCGTAAATACGTTATTTTAGTGAATTATTTACATGGGAAAACTTCGATAGCCTACCGTAAGTAGTAAGCAGTGAATCATTTCGTAACACGTGAAAAAAGTTTGGCGAAATTCTAATTGAATTTTTATTGAATTCTACACAAAAAATACCGTTTGGGTGGTATTTTCGTGTATTTTACCGGTTTCAAATAATCTCTAATTAGAAACCTAGTGTATTCATTTATAAATACAACTTTGGTACTGTAAATCCTCATTTAAATAACTCTCTTAATTGAGATATAATGTAATACGGATTGTGTCTATTTTCGAATTAATACGAATGGATTAGGTGCGTAATTGAAATTACCTCATCCATAATTATCGACTAGCAAAATGTGAATTGTTATATTTATTTTTTATAAAATAAAACAATAACTTTGTTTTACATCACTTTTATTTATACTTTAGCCGACCGGGTTTCGCTACTACCGTAGCTTCTTCAGGGCAGTATACAACTAAACTATGAACTAAGATGCACATGTGTTATGGAATGATACAAACAGGCTAGTGAAGGGACAAGGGTGGGAGATCAGCAGGTACCTGCTGATCGGGAAGGGAATGTACTTTATGTATGTATGTACTTTGAATGTACTTTATGTATGTTTCAACTACATGGCGACTCATAAATCTGTCACCTAATTTTTTTAGCCTCCCTATACAACTTTCTAAAATAGGCCATTCGGTATTCCTAGGTACCATAGGCGGAGAAGTGAGGAAGGGTGGGGGGTTCCATCCCTGAATGGATAGCAGATGGCAAAGGCTGCAACGTTCAGACAACATGGCGGCCACCGACGTCACGCGACTATGACGTCATGGCCCTCAGCTGGGCGCACTTGCGTTACGTAGTCTAGCGGGAAACGGAAGTTGCGAGGGCGGAGAATCCGGTCGATAGGGTGGCCGGGGTGGGGGGCTATTTTTAGGGTAAGAAACAATGCGGCTACGTCACAGAGTCTTCACTAAACAGCTGAGGGGTTGAAAGTGGATTTTCAGCGATTTGTATGACGCCCTTTTCTATTTTCGAATTTCCTTTGAAGTTTAAAAATCTGATAAAACGCACGATTACAATTTCTTGAAATCTCCTCGATTTTTTGTTGTTGTTCTATTCTTAACATATTTTACCATCTATTTAGTATGTATATGGCAGAATTAAAACAGTTCTTTACAACAAAAAATTAATTTACCATACGAGCAACCCCTATGCAGTGGATTGACGGTCTGCCATTCGTTGTACTGACTAAACTTATTTTA
>JAHDVE020000320.1:0-33882 GCA_022606495.2 Halesus radiatus | reverse complement strand
ATTGTCCTAACAAAACCATAATTTTGATAATAATTTGATGATTTTCATAACGCCGTTTTTTTGTGAAAATCACCCCAGAGGCGCCTTACAAATATTACTTGCCAGAGTTTATCTTATTATGGTATGTACCTACAAACAGACACAGAAACATACTCACCCGGCTGGCCACTCCACATTAACACGTTATGTTGTGAACGTTTAGCTTGGAAAGATATATTTTGCAAGCACAAGACACAAAAAGTACCAAAAAAATCTAAAACGAAATAAAGCACAAAATTATATAATTTTTTTTTTCAGTAACTCCACACAGGAGACCCTGAGGGAAGTAATTTCCCTCAAGGCCTATATCATCTTTGGGGATGCTGTGTGGAGGGTCTTTTAGAGGATAGGAAGGAGTGAACTTGGGTCTTGAAGAGACCCATGTTATAGGATGGAAGAAACACAGAGGCCGGTATTTCATTCTACAGCCGAGCTGTTGAACACATGAATGAATCGTAGAAGCGACCCGTTCTCATGTGACAAATGTCAACCGTGTGCAAATGTTGGGCGCGCGTTTGGCGTGTTTCCCGACTATGCACTGGTGCCGAAAGGATCACTAGTTCCTCGGAGCATCTTCCATTAAAATACCGGTAGAACAAGACAGCATTCCCACCCGACGTCTGTGCTCCAAAGATTGCAACCCGTTTGTTAAAAGATAGGCGAATCTATCAAACGGACCGCCCGTTTCTGCACAGATTCAAGGGTTTTTTTCAGATATTTTGGGACTCCGACCAGAGGTGGCTGCCAAATTCTATAGTGGGGCGCACTAAATGAACGAATGACAGACAAAATAAAGGGTATGCTTTTGCTGTGAGATTAAAATTTAGATCATGATTTATAGAGAAATAAAAATGGTATTTTCACTAATAATAAATGATTTGAACTAAATACATGTCTTTTACAAAATCCAATAATGATAGTAGATTTTCGGCTTTTGAAATATTGGCGTTAGTACAATTCGTAGGCCCAACTATCTCCCTATGTCGCATTGTATTTTGATGTGGCAATAATAACCGTATCACCTTTCGTCATAATCAAAGGTTCTGTAACAATATAAAGTTTCTTTCTTTGACTGCAGTCCGCATTGTCACTCGAGGCTTATTTAATGTGGCATTTGGCTCCATATATTTATATGTTGTATGATATTAAGTGCAAGGTTGGCACATCCATTTTATAAATCACTATATTCAATGCTAGTTATTTGCACAATATACCTATTTATTTGTTCTATTTAATTTATTTTTTCTAATTTATTTTCACCTACTCAAAACAACTTTTTTATTTTTTTATTTTTTTTTTTTTTTTTTTATTTAATATAATAATTTTTTTTACAGAGGGTATATAAAAATAAGACATGATTCATATAGTGTAACAAAAAATATAATATAGCTATTCCTCACCATAAAGAAACAAGGTTCTTGTGTTTGGTGAGTGATTATCGCTTAATTAATCAAATCATAACTTTAAATATTGTTGTACAATAGCAGGAAAATATGAATTTGTCGTGTAAATTTTGTAATTTATCACTAGTATTAGTATTAAAGAAAATGAAAAGAAAGTAGAAGAAAAGAAGAGAAGATAATAATAAAGACAAAAAAAATCTAATAATAATAAAAAAAAAAATAAAAAATCTTTTAAATTGTTAGAGTAGTTTGAGGTAATTTTTTAATCTATATTGAAATTCATGGATATTTTCTATAATTTTAAGATCAGATGGCAGACTGTTAAAAAAAGTTATTCCTAGATATAGGTATGTGTTTTGCGTATGATTAGTATTGAATGGCGGGATTTTAATGTTTTGTTGATACCTTGCGGATATATTAAATTGTAATTTATTTAACGTTTTTTCTTTAAAGATTTGAATAATTGCATATTTTTATAAATTTTATCTACTGTAGGTACATTGAATATTGTAAAAAGCTTTTCAGTGGAAAATGATGATGGTTTTTTTAAAATTACCTTATTATCAATCTTTGAATTATTTTAAGTGGACTTAAAATATTATCATATGTTCCCCCCCAGCCAATAATTCCATATTGTAAAATAGACTGAACAATTGCATAGTACACTCTTTTTAGGTTTTCTAGTCTAAGAATATTTTTTAGTCTTATAAATATATATATACATTTTCTAATTCGTTTAACAAGTTCACAAATATGTGTTTTCAATTTAAAATGCTGGTCTATATATACACCAAGGTATTTAATTTTGGAAGTTTGACTAAGTATTGAACATGCTTGATTACAATTGATTCTGTTGCAGTTACTTTGGTGTATTATAATTTTTATTTCTGGTTTTGATTTAAATTTATTGATAGAGAAAGGAATAAATTTTGTTTTTCCAGTGTTAAGGGAGAGTAGATTATTATCGAACCAATTTTTAATATATTAATATCAGTATTTGTTAGCTTGTTAATAGAATTCCAGTCAGTACCTTCAATTATTATGACAGTGTCGTCAGCATAAGATATTATTTTTCCGTTTAGCTTTTGTATGAATATGTCATTTACATAGATGATAAAAAGTAGAGGTCCCAGTACTGTACCTTGAGGTATGCCAAAATTACTTGTTTTTTTATGACTGAGTACCTCGTTTATTTTTACCACTTGAGGACGTTTGAAAAGATAGTTTTTTATCCATTCCAGAGCTGTACTATTTATTCCAATGTTGCTTAATTTAATTATAAGTTTGTCATGAGATATGCTATCAAACGCTTTTTGAGATCTATAAAAATTCCAAGGCATTTTAGTGATTTATCTAATGAAGTGTGAATAAGGCTAGTTAATTTTGAAATTGCATCCTGTGTGCTTCTACTTTCCATAAAGCCGAATTGATTTTCGTGAATTATGCTATTACATTTTATAAACTGGTTAAGTCTTTTTTTTACAAGTTTTTCAAAAATTTTGCAATATTTGAGATTACTGAAATGGGACGGTAATTATTAACATCTTCGGGATTACCAGACTTAAATATTGGAGTTATGGTAGTTTGTTTGTAATTACATGGAAATACTCCGCATTGCAAACTTGTGTTGATTATATGCATTAACGGTTTAGAAATTTTGTTTTTAATATATTTTAAAATGTTAACTTATTTGTAAAAATATATCAAATAAATAAAAACAATGTTTACAAATACAAAGCAAAACATAATATCTGTCAAATAGGGTGGTTACTATTATCATAAATATATATTGGCAATAAAATGGAGACATTTAATAAAGTGGAACTACATGTTTTCATTAATATGGCAATACCAACTGCTAACTATTTCATTGACATTTTTTCCTCCTTTCAATTTTTTTCACATTATAATTTGACAATTCGTTTTAAAGAAATATTACAAAACTTCGTAATTCGTTTTTTTTTATTTATCTAACATCTAATTCGTGGTTATTTCGATATATAAATTTTAGATTTTAAAAAGAATTGCGCTTTTCGTGTAATTGTCTCCCTTGCAAAGTGTTAAATCATAAATAAGTTGAAACGTAAAAATGTATTAAAGTATGATGTAAAATCATGCCCTTTCTAAAGGAAGCACTAATTTATGATGAAAGTAAAAAACTTGCACTTGGACCATTGTGCCTTTTTAAACAAACAATAATCTTTCTGTTAGCAATCTTATTGTTATCATTTAAAACGTTTTAAATGACACTATAAAATGTCAGACTATATATCACTGTAATCATTTATGACAAAGTTGAAAAAAAATTACATTCTTAATAGAAAGGTGTACACACATAGACAATTTTTTTACACAAATTTGTTAAAACTTCAACATTTGTCACTGTTGTATTAATTTGCATGTAGGTACTATCCTTCTTCTATCGCTTATATAATTTTTTTATTCATGTTTTATGTTATAGATATATTAAATAGTAGTATACGAGTATAAACAAATAAATTAATTAAAACAACAAATAAGTTTGAAGGGTACTCTTACTTCACGAAATATACTTGTCAGCACACCCTTTGTATTGTTTCTACCAAAATGTATGCCCTATCACTCAACTGCACGCCCATATTACCTGTGTTGTACAAGTACTCATTAAACTATACGTCCGATTCAATATTGCATTAAATTCAGTGTCCGATTCAAAACAGCATTATGTGTAATTGGCTCCCATTCAACAAAACAACACTATTATGCATCGGGTGGGTTAGCGTTCGTTGAAATAACAGTTAGGTATTGTGTTACGTGCTCGCTGAAAGTCAATCAATTCGACGCAAGAGTAATAAACCCATTATTGCACAACAAATGGGAATACGTTTTTGTAAATTGATTCATCGTAAACTTAAACAATCGATTGTTGCAGACGGGCAATCCCATAAAGCGTTGTGTTAACCTTCTGCATAATGATTATTTCAATTGTCTAGGAAATAATGCATAGTTTTGTCACATATATATATAATTTTTTCTCTTTTTATCGTTAGGGCATACCAGTCGTAGCTTTTTATATAGCCCTGTTTTGTGTTATTTCACTGCAAGCGGGCTTTACTATAATAAACTTAATCATAATAATTAACTAACTGCATTCAGTGGTATTTCTACAGTTCTCCTTTCTTATTCTATTCACATACATATTATCTTCATAAACATATTCTTAACACATTATATACGTTCTTACTTATTCTTAACATTACTCCTACAGTGCTCCTTATGTACATATTCATCAAATAAAATTACATAATATTATACAGTCTATACAAAGCGATACAAAGGTAATACATTCACAATAACAGTGTAAACATATTAACATTTTTAAACAGGAATTAGGGTTTGTAAGTTCAGCAATACCTGAATTTGCAAAAAAAAAGTAGAACAAGGAGGATTGAAGAAAAAAGAGAAAAAATGAGTTTCTTTACTCTTGGGAATACAATGCATAATGTATTGTATACTTTATTAATAAAAAAATTATTTAAAAAACTGAAACCAAACAGCTACCGGAGGCCTCAGGAAATGACTTTTTATAATAAATTGAAGAGAAGTTATGTACATATTAACATAATATTGAGATAATATTACGATTTGACAAAGGGAGACTGAAATTTAATAATGAATGGCTGTGTGTATATAAGTAGAAAACCGGTTTGTCTGAAGCAGTAAAAACCCTATTTGTGTTAACACTGGCGTCATGAAAATTGCACAGCTCTATCTGCCCAACTTGGAATTAATATATTCAAATCGCTGACCAAATAAATCAACACACGTATGAATCGGCACACTTTTAAAAGTGATATATAATCATTAAAAGTACAAATAAAAAACTACCCCGAAAACCTAATCCAATCAAACCGTCCTAATATTTATTTCTTTGATTAAGAAAAAAATAATGATTAGATAAAGTTATATTAGGTTTTCGGGCTAGTTTTTTTTTTGTATCTACTTTTGATAGCGTTATATCACTTTTAAAAATTGTACTCATTCATACGTGTGTTTATTTATCATGGAACCCTTCAAATTATCCATTGAAGACGAAATTAAAGACGTTATATTATCATTTGTTCCACTTTATAAATCCTAATCAGTGTCAAAGCTGGGTTGTCAAGTAATTGTAATTAAATCAATTAGTTTCCAGCAGAATGCAAACAAAAAAGAGTTTTTTTAAGGTAAAAATAATACCTGGATAATTATCGATTTTAAACCGTTCTGTTTCCCAGCAGATTAAACGATTCAAACTTGCCAGGTGTTTCCTCCTCAAAATTTAATAAAATTTACGTCCTTCCTATATAATTTGTTACATTATGAAACTATCAACGAAATTTCAACCTGGTGTCGCTGTTAGCGGGGATATTGTGGTTTATCTGGGAATTTCGTAAGCGAAGGCTGAAATAATACTATCAAACTCACTAAACATTTAGTGAACAACGCCGGGTGGCCATTTTCGTCTTCGCCCTTCTTCGGGCGCTTATTAGATTCCATATCAAGTTCCTTCATTCTAGAATAAAACATATGTTAAAATATAAGTTTTTTATGTGAACAGATAGATAGAACAAAAAACAGAACAGGTGGAATATGATTATATTCTGATGGTAAAGTGTATACTGCAATCCGCGATTTCTCAATATGTACAATAATAAATTAATTTGATTTGAATAGATAATCCAAAACCACATTATAGGATCAATTGTCTGTCCCCATGGATATATATAGATATGTTACTAAAGATAATACGGGACCATAATATAATGGGAATGGTTTAAATAGTGGTGGGAATGCAAGCAAGCTGCCCGGTGAGCATGCGCTCGCATATATTAATATGAACTATGAACTAGATGTCTGATCGATCATCCCGTACATAAAATATGATGGTTATATATATTCATATTTCCGGGTATATATCTATGAATACACATTATTAGATTTCTTTATTATTAGGACTCTGTATTTTAATGAGATCAGGGAGTTAACCTGACCCTTGAAGAGATACATTTTTTTTTATGAAGAACAACACACAAAAGCTGACAAGACATTTCAGAGCTGAGCTGTTGAGCATGGGATCGAACCGTAAAACCATCACCTTCAAAGCAACGCAACAGTTTTTGACTCCACCGTCTAAATGCTTCATTCCAACACCTCGAATATTTATTATTTCCTTTTTTGTCCCATTTCATACAGTTAAACATAATTTTATTACAACTCTAAATCTGCGGTCGTTACAATATGCACACTCCTACTAAAATAAACATGTGTAATATACACCGACATAGTATTCATAGACGTAAAATTTTGTAACCTTTACGAGGGTTCGATGTGTATTTAATAATTGCATTATTCAAGTAAGCCGACAAAATACAATTAAAAGCGTGGTGGCAAATCTGCCAGGTAGCCGCTATCAGGAAGAAGTAATTGCCAATTTATGAAGTTTGAACCCACATCGGTGTGTTTCCACACACGCCATCAACACCCCCCCCCCCCCCCCTCCGCGATATGCGGATGAGTTTTAATGTGTGTATTTTACTAGCGCTGGTATAAAAGCTCGGATATTCTCTTTCCAATATTGGAGCCGAGCGCTACCTCGCGCCCGGAAGGGGAATGAACAACCTCAAAAGCTCTATAGTTCCTTTGATAGCAAGAGTTGCAATTTCCTGCGGAATTAAAACCATTTTCCCGACGTTTAAAATGCAGCGGTGTACGATTTGAGGGCTTTCGCTTGGAATAATTTCCAATTCAAAATGAAGGATGAATTTCCCCAGATTTATTATAATTAATTGCTCCTCAAAAAATAGAGTGTGCTGTTTAGAATAAATTTGCTTTTCGTATCCTCTGTTTCAATAACATTTTTTCTTCATATACGAGTATGTTATGCCACTGTGAGTTTGTACGTTATTTTAATAATGTTAAACACATATCTCAATCACGTATAGAATATGGAATTATTGGATGGGGATCTGCCTCAAACACCCACATGGAACAGCTCGTAAAACAGAAAAAGTATGATAAAAACAATCTTAAAAGTACATATAAGAACTCTTAACTTTATTATTTTCAGTATTTTTAAATTCTACTAAAAATAATTCTCTAACCAATTTGAAAAGAAAAAAATGAGTACGTTACTATCCACCACTCTTACACTACAAGGACAAAAACCTCAAATATACTCAACATTTTAAGATTAAATACATCCTTTGGCCAGAAAAATAATAAATTCTATGCATCGATATTTTATTTTATACTACCCTTCTAAATGATATAAAAAATATCACAGAGATAAAAAAAAAGTTCAAAACCAACATCAAAATATGACTAAGTAAACATGAAGATAAGAATATCACAAAAATAATGAAAACAACATAAGTATAAGTAACACCAACAAAACTACCTACAGTCTGCCTTGGAACAGGAATCCCTTGTGAGGAGGACTGTGAATATAAGAAACAATGGAATATACTTATTCTCAACAATGTATCTAAAATAGTATTTAATTTTAATATATATATCCGAAACCAATTAAAGGTTTACTCAAATATTTGTGAATCAATTCAACAGAACTTATTGGAAGTATAAATAATGTTGCGAATTGTTTCTGCAAATAGAAAAATCTATCAGGTACTTCGATATAACCTTCAAAGTAGGTACAACGTTAGGGTGTGATTGGGATAGGGGTGGGTAGGGTGCGGATCTAATCAAGTTAAAATATGTGTTTACGGGGAAAAACGGGTTGGATAATCTCTAACGCGTTCGCCTATTAGATTTTAAACTGGGAGGTGTTGCGTTATGGAGGTCACACCAACTGTAAGTGCTGTTCAAATGTTATGATACGCGTAATAAATGAGCTAAAAAATCGGTTAATTTTTTAACAACCCTCATGTATTTTCAATATGTTTGTCTAGAAGTGCAAACAACATTGAAATTTAGTGTGGAACAATTCCGATGTATTTAAATGTGCCATGTTTTATATAACTCATCGGAAAAAACAAATACCATTTTAGAAACTAAAAAATATTGTTGGTCATATGTTTTTATTTGAAATGAACATTGGTATTTCTAAATAATTAAATTTTCATGTCAAATGTCATCTTTGGGGATGCCGTGTGGAAGGTCTTTTGGAGGGCAGGAAGGAGTAAGTTCGGCTCTTTAAAAAAACCATGTTGTAGGAGTGAGGAAACACAAAGGCCGGCAAATTATTCCACAGCGGAGCTGTTGAACACCAAAACAAGTCATACAAGCGACCCGTTCTCGTATGAAAAATGTCACCTGTGTATAAATATTGGGCGCGCGTTTGGCGTGTTTTCCGAATGTCCACGTGTGCCGAAGGGATTAATGACGCTAGTTCCGCGAAGCATCTGTCATCTAAATTAGAACATCGACAGCATTCCCACCTTGCATTTATGATCCAAAGATTGCAATCCGTTTCTTAAGATAGGCATCTATCAAACGGACTTGTTTCTCCACAAAAGTCAGGCATTTTTTCACGTATTTTGGAGCTCCAGACCACATGTAATGGTAGGTATAACGTGAAAGAATAGCAGGTAGGTGCCTGTTATACAATTATATCTCTGCCATCTACGTAATTTCACGAAGTTCTCATTTTTTCAGTATGCGCCCACCACCGCGATACTATTAAACATGGAATAAATATGGACGGGAAATTCACATTAGCATTTCCAGCTGAAACCGCACGTCGGCTTTACGTTTCACAAATCCGCCTCAGTGTCGAGGTAGCCGTTGCCCCTACAATGGCAGACCTACCTATAATACAAAACATACTTTACTCTAGTCTAGGTATATTCTACTCCTACACAAACATGTTCCCCGCTTCTAATATTGTCCCCAAAATTTCACCCGTCTCCACTTAATGGATTGTGTGACTCATGCGGAAAGCACAATACTCATCTCCGTCGAATAAATAGAGGAATAAATCGATATGGCTCGGAGAGACACTTTCCTCCTAGGGCAAATGATATACTTGAGTTTCCTCAACACCGCTCTGGGGACTCGGAACGCTCAGTTGCTCAGTGACCTTGTGTTCCGTTGGATGGCTTCTTTCTGTTTACTTTGCCGTGTTTGCTATGATAGATAAATGCACACCTAATCTGCCGATCTAACCGTAAATCCTTGCGAGGTTGGAGTTTTATTGCCAGTGCATTCTATGTAAAAACCGTATGAAGTGACATTGAGGATAATCAGTCATTTTATAATGATAACTAAATTAAAGTTAAGTAAACACACCGAACGTTGCACCATTTCAAGTGTCAGAAAACGCGCCGTTCTGACTCAACCTCGTATTCCTACAAAAACATTTTTTTTGTCTCGGGACATGAAAGAAAACTGTCTATTCTTTTTTTAAATATTTTAAAGCATTTAAAAAAACATATTTCACGTTTTGGAACGTCGAGCTCCGCGGTCGAATACTTCCTTAGTGTGCCGAAGGCAAATTTGCGCGCGGGCTGCCTGAGTTTATTTTCGTAATAACTCACATATTTTTTTGCAAAATAATGTTTTTGTAAATTGTACCGTCTTACCAGATAAAGTTTTTTATATAGGTATTTATAAAAATTAAATCATAAGTATATAGTTTCCAGAGAATTAATACTTATATTCAGAGAAAAAAATCTCTCTTATGTTTTGTATTTTTAAATCCATTATATTTAATATATATCTATCTACACGTTTCAGCAGCAAAGGTCTCCTCTTCAGGTAAATTGTTTATCCTGAAGAGGGGAACTTTGCTTCTGAAACATGTAGATATTTACATATAAATACAGTGGTTTTAAACAAAGTTATTATTATTCAATTGTAGAAAAGTCAATAGATGTCTCATTTAAATAAAAATCGGATAGGTATATCCGAGACTCTATCCAGATTGCAATTGTGTTCGGAAAAACTTTGTAATCATCATAAAGATAGCAGCCAATAATATGGGATTTAAAATGGAGGATAATATTGACACGTCTTGAATTTGAGATATGATATCGATGAAGATGGCGTAAATTGAACTGGTCTCGTTAGCTTACTCGGTAAAGCGGTTGTCCCGGTAAGACAGAGGTCCTGGATTCGAGTCCCAGATGCGACTGATACCTTTTTATTTTCTGTGTTTTTTTTCGGTTTCGTGTTTCATTTATCAAATGTTAATATTGTATTCTTTAATGCTTAATTATTATTCATTTAAGTAAGAAGTACTTTGTTAACACCACTGTTTTTAATTTGCAAACATCAACATATTTCGAAAGCGAGGCTTTCTTCATCAGGATACATAGTATAAAATATAATAGTATATATATATATTTGTATAACGTGTATCCTGATAAGGATAGCTTCACTTTCGAAACATGTTGATATTTATATATAAAAAATAGAGATATAAACAAAGTAATTCTTATTAATTTATTAATAATAACGCCACAAAACAACTACAAATATTGAAGATTTTTTTGTTATTTTTTTCCATAAAGCCAAGGATGTATTCTTCACAAGGAAATTTTATGAGGCTGTCTGGTAAATAAATACAGTAGGTACTATGGCTTCGAAAATCGAGCTTAGAAATGTATTATTGTTATGAATACTTTCACAAAGAAAAACTATATATTTAGAACTACTATAAATTACAATATAATATACTTGGAATCAATAAATTCGAACATTCTAAGATACCGATATCCCCAAAAAAAATTTTAAAGACAATTTGTTTGAATCCTCTTTCAAAATCCCACAAAACTGAATTGTGTTTTGACATTGCCGATCGGATACGCCGGAGTTCAACGGACACAAATTTACCATTTCCGATTAATGCTTTTATTATAATATGTGATATATTAAAGATAAAAACAAAATTGTTTTCATGTACGAGATTGAAGATTAGGAAAATATACAGTTTCTTTCATCTCCTGAGAAAACACGTTTTATTAGATTCTAGGCTGAGTCAGAACTGCGACAAAATAACACTTATTCGATTATGTAGTAACATTGTTTGAGAAAGACGTGTATATAAATACAATACAACTTTTAATATTCAATTTTCAGTAGTTATATTAACCGATGAATGATTTAAAATATTTAAGATCAATCGGATAAACATATATTATATAAATGAATGGGTCCAATTTTCGTGATCTGTGGATGGTAGTGTTAGATTGGGATGATTTTTAATTTCGCGAAGAAAATGTTTTTTCTAGTGATAAACTGTTCAAATTGAGTTTTTTTTACTACGTATTGCCAGGCTTGTCTGTTTCAATTGATTTTAGGTATGTGAAGATTTTTTTTTTTAAATCCAGAAATTAATACGATATAAACTCAGACATCAACCGTGTGTATTTTACGTCCCTTGTGTAACCTGGCGATAGTAAATATTGAATTGCAATAGCGTGCCGGATAAGTGTAAAATCAATCTAGTGAGTACAATTTCTAGACGTGATAATGGCAGGTAATATCACACCTTGTGCAACACTACTTCAGCTAGCTAGATATCCCTGTTCGCTAGCTACCAACCATTACCCTTTCATTAACATGTAAGAAGGAATATACATATTATGTACATATATGTAATTGTATATATATATATATATGTGCGTGTTACTGTATTTGCATGTATTTTATATCTACGTTTGCAGTGCAAACTCTGCACCCACATTATACAATGCACATTAGATACCGTGTACCAGTGACACACAACCTTTTTTACAGCAGAGTCTATATCGCGCTCTTGCAGCTAGACTGCTGAACGTCAAAATATGAAGTAAGATTTTACATCTTCATAATAGCGCCCTTGAGATAACTTTACTCACTAAACGCTCAGAAAAATTGACCATTTTATTATTATACTTCGCTGTAAACATCCATCTAAGTTGGACCACTTTTTTCGCTACATATCTCATCTAATTATATACTTATATGCCTATGAATCCGGTTTTTTCACCGGAATGAGGAAAACTTTTTTTTTACTAATTGAGCACGCCAGCCGCGTGTGTCCATCACTGTCGTACACAGAACACAGGTTGCATGGATCCATAGATAATGCAGCGTACGGATCAATGTGTGTCTGGCAATCTTCGTCATTGCTGGAACTTAGGGTGGGAAATCGATATCCATTAATTGGTTTCTACTTCCACTCTAGTGAAATTATACATCTCCGCATTGCAACTTGCAGCTGTGGATGCGTCCGCCATCGCTCCCGCTTAATTTAATTTGTTTCCAGTTACATTATGACATTAATTATACTACTGCAATGCCATTTCACCCTGATTTCACCGGAAATGCAACACGGCGTGCCGTAATTATTAATCAAGCCCTAGCATGCATCTTTAACCAGCATCGAAAAATAAATTGAAACAGATTTTGCAACGCAAAAATTGCTCGTGACTTTGTATATGATTTTTGTTTGCAATACATGACAAAAATGGACAATTTTTTTACGATTGCCATTATGAATTTAACGATTTTACGTACCTAGCATATTTTTTTTAAATAAATCTTAAAGTATCTAGCATACCATAGCATTTTAAAATAAGAATCCAGTTACTTTAACATATTTATTAAATCACAAATAGTATTTTCTTTAAATTTGACATGACTAACATGTAGACATTTGATGAAGTGGAACCAATTTTTTTTTCATTACGATGGCAATACCAAGCTACTTATATTTTAGAAATTGTTTTCCTTACTTTCACATTTCATCCAGACTATTTAAAAAAAACAACGTAATTAGTTTTTTTTAACGTTTTGATTATTTATATTGTTTATCTGTGAATTTGTTTTTCTTCGTTTTGATTTATCTAACATCTCTAATGCATGGTTATTTGGATACATAAATTTCTGAAATTAAAAAAGTCGCCTTTCCAAATAATAAATAAATAATAGTCTTAAAATGTGATATAAAATCATATTTTTTTCGGAAAATACCACTGATTTTTGGATACCGTTTGGTGAAAGTAAAAAACATTCACTTGGACGATTGTGCTTTTTAAACTTACAATAATCTTTTAATTTTTTTATTTACTATAAAATGTCAGACTATAAGTCAGTCATATTTTTGCCCCCCAGTTAATACATTTTCTGCTTTATTTTAACTATTTAGATATGTGGGTACATTAAATTTAAAGCTCCATAAAATTTTTCTTTCCGGTTTTCTTTTCATTATGCAAACATTTTTTTCAGCGCAGAAGTCTCTTGAGGGCCTAGCATGACTACTTTTCTGGTTTATGTGGCCTTAATGATGTCACTATACAATAAATATTATAGCCTACAATTTATAGATTCAATATAAAGGTGTGCAGAAGTGATGGGGTTAAGTAATGGGATCGGAGTGTCAATTACATGTGCTAATTATATATTCTCTACATATAAAAATGAATGTCTATCTGTGTGTCCTCGATTTTCTCGAAATTTGCTAGATCGGTTTCGCTAAAAATAACACGGTTTGTTCTTATTAGTATGGTTTGGAGAGTAGTTTGAATGAAATCCAATATGTAAAACGTTTTAAATTAGTATAAAAAATATTGAACCCGCCATGTTGTATTGAGGTTAGCCCATAGATTTATCACTCTGGTTAGCCATAGATTACATATTCAAAAGAATAAGGTTTGTTTGGGTAGAATTTTTTTTAATGGAAAACACAAGTAGGTACCTACTTATAACTTTATTATTTAGATATACGAGTATTTAGAAAAAAAAAATGTTTGGAATGATACAAAATTTTCAAATAAAATTTCTTTGTTAATTTGTTTAGTGATAGTAATAGTCGTCACAAGGCATTACTTTCGCTATCAAATCAATTATGGCACCCAAACGACAAACAAGAATTCACAACTTCATAACTTTATTCCAAAAAAATAAATAATTCCGAGCAAGGCCGGATACACATCAGCTAATAATAATAATAATAAGAATTAATTTCTATAGCGCAGTTTTGTGAAGGTTCACCTCAAGTGCGCTTTACACTAACTAACCTAACCTAATATAATTGTAACCAGATATACTATGTAGTATATCTGTTATTATAATATATATACAATATGCAAATTAATACTATGACATACAATATTCATGAGCAGGTATTATAAAATAATAATTTACAAACTAAGGTTGTAAATAATCAAATATATAGTAGTTACAAATAACAAGAGAAAATTATATGACATTATATACATGGTTTTTCACTGACTAATGGAATTAAATAACAAGGAGAGAAAACCGCAACTAAATAAGCTATGGAGGATTAAAAGAAAAAGAAAAAAGAAAAAAGAAAAAGAAAGAGAAAATGAAAAAGAAAAAGAAAAAGAAAAAGAAAAAGAAAAAGAAAAAGAAAAAGAAAAAGAAAAAGAAAAAGAAAAAGAAAAAGAAAAAGAAAAAGAAAAGAAAAAGAAAAAGAAAAAGAAAAAGAAAAAGAAAAAGAAAAAGAAAAAGAAAAAGAAAAGGAAAAAGAAAAGGAAAAGGAAAAGGAAAAAGAAAAAGAAAAAAAAAAAGAAAAGAAAAAATGTCCTGAAATTCTGTTTCTATGTACATGAATTTATGTTTTATGTCGGATAGGATTTTTTGAATAATTTTGTTTTCAATACCCGTTTGAACTAGCTAGCCACGTATAATATCAAACTTGTGTTTTCAAACAGTTATGATTAAACATCAGCCTTACAGATTAAGTTATTTTGTGGAGAAACACTATGTTCTGCAAACAAGAAGATTTATTTGTGGAACAAAATTGTTTCCCTACGTTTCCGAGATAATATATCTAATTAAAGACGTCTGTCCCTTTTGCTTAAGTTTACATAGGTAGAGTTTTGATCGTGCCTTCATTTATGACATTTTAAATAAATAAAAACTTTAACACTTTAGTTTAGAGTAGGGGGCGTCGCCTCGATGGGTATTTTAGATATAAAAATTCCATGAAGTTAATATAGATGCAACCTGTAACTGGTGAAATTTACGTACCTTTATTTTTTATATTTTCATATGAAGCGGTAACTTGGTGATGTGACATTTAGATTATTTTTTATTGTAAGCTGTTGATCTTTCTAACGAATAAAAATATTGTTTTAAGGCGATGCAATGGGAAGTAATGCAAAATCATGTGTTTTCGGTTTGAGAATTTGATGGCCTAGAAATATCGTAGATGATTAAATTAAATACTGCAAGTAGAACACACCTTGGCCTTTCGATTAACCGGACATTTTTTTGGTGTCTTTTTAAAAACCTAGAAAAAAAATAAAGTATCAGACATTAAAAAATGTTTAAAGCGCAAACTCTCCTCAACTCAAAAATTGTGGTAATGAATAATATTTTAATAATTATTTCAGAGCTTTACGGAATAAAATAAAACACGCATTTTGTTGATAGTTTTTTTGCATAAATCGTAACATGCGGCCGGTGTTAAGCGGGACTTTCAACCTTGTCGCCACCTGCATAAGGAGCGCGTGATTTTGTTGAAATTTTAGCCAGTGGATCGCCTTAAGACTTTTATTTACTATGTTCATTTTTTGCTTAATGTTATTACTTTTCTACCGGTTTCGACACATATGTGTTCTCAAAAAAAAATCATAAATTGATATAGTAAACAAAATAATAGCACCCTGTAAATAACCTTTGTTAAGCATGTCCCCCCCCCCCTTCCAAATTCCACTCCTACTCCCACTTCCCTCACCTAATAATATCTAATTATTTATCTACTCGTTTAATTTAAGTTACTTTTAAGAACGCCAGTGAATGACACGGATGTGTAGAAACCAGTAGCAAAGTAATAAAATTAAGTAACAAAGTACATAGTAGATAGCACTCTCAAAACCAAATGTCTAGAAATCGTTACATAGTCGTTACCTGTCGTTCGTTAGTCTTCCTACGGATCGGCCAACCGCCTTCAAAGTTGGGCATGTCAAGCTGTACCATGTAACAAGCCCGACAGGAAAGTTTGTAGAAGAGGAAGAACTGTTGATAGCGCTAGGCTTCCGGAAATTAAGTGGAATTCGAAACTTACGCCTAACTCTTTGAAGTTGAGAGAAAACATTATGAAACGACGCTACATGGCGGGCTAAACGGACCATCCTTATATTAAAACACTCGTTAACTTTTAAACAGTACAAATAAGTTCTCATGAAATATATATAAGAACTTTAAAATATGTAATATATTTATCGAAGTTCGCTTTCAAAGAATTCACAATAATAATAATTGAATAATTTGTATAGCGCCGTTTTCATGAAAAATCACCTCAAAAGCGCCCTACAAATATTAATTGCTAGGCTTTATCTTATAATGTACAAACAGATACAGAAACATGCTTACCTGGCTATCTAATAGTTTTTAAGTTATCCTTAATTTTAAGGCCTTATTTAAATTTTTTTTTTAAATTACCTGCAGCCTTTTCTAGCAAGTTCTTTCACAGCCAATGTGAATAAGGTATAACATTTTTTTTTTTTTAAATACCAACCTACCCTAGTTACGAATAACCTGACAATATTTGAAAATCTAATAGTACCATCACAGTAAGCAAAAATTTTTGCTTGTGTCGTGATGGGGGACTTGGCCAGCCGAGGAATTAAACTCACGACACATGGGTGCGATCACATATACTCGTACATAGGAAATAACATCTATGTACAATATGTACATAGTAACATAGTTGTGATAGCCTATCAAGAGACATTGTAATACAAAACTTGCCAAATTAACCAAAAAGTAATTAAAGTTTGCTGATGTGGTGCGTTTTTTTTTCAAGTTTATATAATTATATTAAATCATTTTAATAAATTATTTCGCATGCCAGCTGAAGTTAGTGAAGGGTGCTTTCATTGTGACTGGTAATCGGGAAAGATCATGAGTCATCTTTAAATCATTACTTTAACAGGGTTTCGCTGTGTTTGTTTGTTGCCCAGATCTGAATATCCAGGTACTTCCCAGCTTTCGTCAATCCTTTATCCCCCCCCCCCCCTTCCCACCCCCTCTCCGTTCGCTTCATAACCCTCCCCAATATTGAAGGGTGTCGATCACACTTAAACTGGGCATCTGAGAGCTCCTCGGCGGTCTCGCACTTTAAAAGAATTTGCCAATCGATTATCATAAAGCTTACTTTAAACGGACTAAAAAAAACTGCCCGTAAATCTTTAGTGAAGTCTAAGAAAAATAATCAAATTTTCTTTTTACACTTTTTTAAATGAAATTAAGAAATATTTTAATCGATGTTCAAATAGACAAAATTCAAATGTCCAAAAAGGGAGAGTCCAAGTAAGATACATATCCAAATGGACAAAGTCAAATTGTTCAATTGGCTAAATGTCCAAACGGAAAAAGATCAAATGAACAAGTTTCATATAACTAATTTATTGTCCAAACGGACAAAGTGTATTAATAAATGAATTTAAAATATATACTTAGTATTCACCACTTTATAAATACACATAAATATCTACATGTTTCGATGGCGTCATCATCAGGAATATATGAATACTAAAAAATAAATTCAAATATAGACAAATGATTAAAATATGAACACAATAATCTAAGAATAGACAAATTATAAATATGTGTTATTATTATTATCACGTTGGGTTTATTTCGAGTATAAAAGCTTTTAATAAGAGAGAACATTTGATTAAAAAACTTTATAAGTAATCCAAAATTAACAATATAAATCAATGTAATAATGTTAAAAATAATGATAATCCATATAATAATAATAAAAATAAAATAATTTTTTACGATCGAGTGATTTCAAAACATATTTTAAAGGCCTTAATCATAATCTTAACGCATTAAATAATAAACAATTGGAGTGTTTAGCTGTTGATCTAAATTATGCTCTAATTAATTCTTTTCATTCAAATGTGGTGAAATCATAAAAAAAATTACAACCAAATAATTCTATTGTGAAACAAAAACAAATTGAAGAAAAAACATGCAATTAACATTTCTAAAGTTACTTTAGAAAAAAAAACTTACTATCACTAAAGCTGATAAAAGCAATTCTTAATTATTTCGGATACAAGTATTTATGATAAAAAAAAAACAATGGAAATAACTTTTGAAAAGTTATATTTTTGATATAGTTAATAAAAACCCAATTAATAAATGTCAGGATGAAATTGTAAATACATTGAAAGGTTGCAAAGGTGAAAATATTATTAACTTATTTAAAAACAAACGATTGGCATAAAAAAAATCCTCAAGTTCCTCAATTATATAGCTTACTAAAAATTCATCAAATTGATCAACTTATTTTATTAGACCTGTAGTTTCTAACTGTAATACCCCTAGTTATATATTGGCATCTACAATTAATAGAATAATTTTGGATAGCAATGTTTTCAAACCTAAATATACAATTCATAATTCTCCTGAATTGGTTGGTCATTTAAAATCTTTAGATATTCCTAATAATCCACTTTTAGTATCATTTGCTGTAGTCCATTTATTTCCTAGTGTTCTGCTAGATGAATGCGAATAATTACTAAATTCATCGAATATTCCCAAGAACTTATCACAAGATTTATATAAGTTATTTAATGTTGTTTATATATATATATTTAACTTTTTTCAATTTGATAATATTATTTTTAAACAAAATGATGGCTTAGCAATGGGTTCTCGTATTAGCCCTTTAGTAGCTGATATATTTTTAAACAATTTGGAAAATAAGATTTTTAATAGTTCTGCTTTATTATTAAAATATGTTTATTTTCGGAAAAGATATGTAGATTACGTTTTTTGTATGTGGACTGGTACTGAAAAACAACTTAACATTTTCCTTAATTTCCAGATTTACAGTAAGATAAATTTTAAATTTTATAAATCAGATGAAGCGTTAATAGTGAATTAAATTTAACAAATAATGAAATTTTGATTCCTAGAATTTATTTTCTTATCAATATTAATAATAAAAATAATTTATTTTTTAATTTCTAATATAAATTAATTATTTACTCAATTTAATCAATTTTTGTTTTTGTTTTTAATTTGTCTATTCTTACACTACTGTGTTCATATTTTTATAATTCGTCTATACTTCAAATTATTTTTTTGTTTTCATATATTCCTGACGATGACGCTATCGAAACGTGTAGATTTCAATGTATATTTATAAAGTGGTGAATACTAAGTATATTTTTAAATTCATTTATGGACAAAACTTTGTGCAATTGGGTAAATATCCAAATGAACCAAGATCAAATTGAGTTTTTTTTCCAATAAGGAACTCCAGTACAATTTTTTTTTAATCTATAATTACGTTCAAACTTAAATACGAATATATTTAATTTTCTTTCAAATGTTAGTTTTCATGTTTAAAATACTTTTCGGCCTTTGAAACTTTGAAACTTTCAAAGGTCGCCAAAACGCTCCAAATCTATGGCCGGTCGGTTTTGATCAGTTTTGAAGTTAGAATGTCCTGTGTCAAAACAAGGATGAGCTTTACCGTACATAATTGTATATTCTATTCATGGTTAACCATAAGTAATAAATTATGTACCTTTTCAGAAACTTTAACACAAAGAATAATAATAGTATGGGCCATTATCGTTATCATAATATCCGTATTGATAATTGGTATGATCATGAATATTCCAATTTCTTCCACGAATATAAATTCATATAGAGTTGTTTATATTGAACAATTATTATTGATCTTAAAGTCACCCAAATTAAATTTAAATTTTGCCAAAACTTAAAAAATTTAAAATACGAAACAAAATCGAAAAATAAAAATTTTCATACTAATCCAAAAATAGAATACTCACGTGACGTCAGATGTTCCAAATGTGATGGTGCCTACATAACACGGTGTTTCGATGAGCTGATCTTTTACTGACTTTTAAATAACGATTTATAAATTCTACGTATAAAAGTACGGCGTTTGCTGATCTATATGAATTTATATTTTTGAAGTCGTTATATTTTTCACTAGAGTTCCTTATTGTCTTAATGCCCAAACGAACAAAGTTTAAATGAACAAATGTCCAAATGGGTGAAGTTGATTCGTAAGACAATCATTTCTCATTTGACACATTACGAAACCAGTCATGGAAATTGGCAGATTTATTACAAGTGTAATTATAATGTTATTTGATATTTTTTGCCAGGATAATAAATGTATCGTCATCCTGAACTCGCTTGGTCGGCGGTGACGGCTAGTTGTGTCACAACCGGCTTTAATTGGTAATGATAATGTTATTATACAAATCAACATTCATTGTCTTCGCCTTGTCAATGGAAACAGTAGTCAATGTATGCAACATTGATATGCAATACAAGGCCTGTCTTATGCTAATATTAGCCGTGCAGATCAGTCTGATTAGTATGAATACTAGACTAGTCATCTGTTTGATTCTGAGGTGAAAATGGGATCGTGGTTATGATATTTGTTTTGATAATGCAAAACTGATTTACTAATTATTACAGATAATAATATTAATTGACCGTTTATACTACAATCAAATGGCTACAACCAGACGTAGAATAAATAATAGAATTAAAAAAAAAATTTACTCTACATAGCATTGATCGAGTTTATTTTTTTTTTTTGTATAAAGTTATGAAATTGTGAATTCCTGCTTGTCGTTTAGGTGCCATAATTGATTCGGCAGCGAAAGTAATGTTTTTTGACGACTATTACTATCTATAAACAAGGATACATTAATTTAAAAAAATTATTTCATTCCATACATTTTTTTTTTCAAATATGTATCTAAATAACAAAGTTCTTAAGTAGATACCTACTTGTGTTTTCCATTTTAAAAAAATTCTACCCAAACAAACCTTCTTCTATTGAATATGTAATCTGTGGCTAACCAGAGTGGTATATCTATGGGCTAACCTCAATAAAACATGACGGATTCAATGTTTTTAATACTAATTTTAAAACTTTATAGCAACAGTTTTACATATTGGATTTTATTCAAACTACTCCATAAACCTTCCCGGCACTAATAAGAACAAAGTGCTATTTTCAGCGAAACCGGTCTAGTAATTATCTAGATAATCGAGGACACAGAGCCAAACATTCATTTTCATATATAGAGACAGAAGATAATGTGTTGAAAATGGAATGTAGGGCGGTACCTGCCTATCTGCAATCTAACCAATAATAACTTTTGTATGCGATTAAAGATTTAGAGAAGAAACCTAACAATTTGAAGCCAAATTATGTGGGAATTTTTACCAAGGTACATTCTAATAAGGAAATGTCTACCTTCTTTGAGTGCCTGGGTCTCCATAAGGTTTCCTGTGATTTATGTAACTCGGGTAGGTAAAAGTTAATACCTAAATAAATATTATTTTACACTATGTGTAGGTTTCATAACAAAATGTTTAGGTAATTTTATTATATGTACTAAATCATGTCAGGTACCCTGTTGATATAAGTTGAGGGCCATGGCAAAGGGTGGTGTGGTGGAGGATGGGGGAGGGGGCTTGCAATAAACCTTCAGGTATATAAATTCATCTACTACTAAGTCCTCTTAGTCTGTTCAGAATATACAATTCTAACTAGTTAATCTATCTAATGAACTTTCAAATACAATTGAATTGTGATGGGCACTTTTTTTTTACAAAATATTTGTTATTTATTTATTTTTTTTTTTTAAGTTTTTAATCCACCAGTACTGGGTGGGTAGTGCAAAACCCAATCTGCCGTATTACATGAAATATGTACAATATAAATAAAAAAATAATAATTGGATGATTTTTATAGCGCCGTTTTTGTGAAAAATCACCTCAAGGGCGCTGTATAATAGAATAAAAATAAAAATAAAAAAAAGTTTAATAATAATGATAAAAATTAAAAAATAAATAAATTATAATTATAAAAATAAAAAAGTTAAATAATAATGTAAAAGAATATAAGAATAAAATGTGAAAGAAAAATCGAAATAAAAATAATTACAAAAAGGTAATTACATCAAAATAAAAGAGTTAGGATCTTGTATACGTTAGACAAGTGGAAAAAATATACCTACGCCAAGTTTGGACAATATTTTGTATTTTTGATCATTTTACTGAACTAGTTTTGAAACAATGGAGCGATGTTTAACTACACATTCATTAACATCGCCACCATAGTGGCGTGCAGTTCATGAATGCTGAAAAACTGAACCCACCCTAAGAAAAAAACTAACCATAAAACTGTAAGAGAAACAAATGCATATTTCTGATGAAAACATTTAATTGCGTGAATTTTGTAAGGAACCTGTAAACTCATTTATTTAGATCGTCACAACAATCAGCAGAAGATGATAATAAAATGGGCATTCAATGTACAATTCATATCCAAACTGCATACAGCCTTCCTTTGGTAAGCGAGCACCGCACGCCACTGCCACAACAAGACATTAAAAAAGTTATTGTCGCTTCTTTTTTTTCCTTTTTAATTTACTGATAAAAATAACCATGTACTTACCACCTTTTTCCAAGTCGGAAAAGTTTTAACAATCAATCATTCCATAACACGAACACCTTAATTTGGTAACACTGACATCCAAAATTTAATAAAACGATAATAAACCCAAATAAAAATGTACCCAAAATTACGTAACGTGTAATTTTCCGGCAATAAACAGACCCACCCAAATAATGGGCTTTTTAGGGTGAAGGCATTTAGAGCACGCCTTGCTGGGTGTCCGTACGATACGTCGTCAATCATCATGCCCCGTCAATTCAAGTCTTGCTTCGACACTTCGACTGTAGTTTGGTTTTTTTGACATCCAACCATGCCACGCATCCTTGTCGTTTAGAAAAATTGTCACATTTTGTTTTATCTTCATCAAAAAATAGATATTTTTGTCAGTTATATATTGTATTTTGTATTATATTTATAGAGAAAAACAGCTGTTGAGTTTTTTTAATGGGATGTGCTGACGGAAAGTTATGCGTCAGCACGGGAAATTCCAATGAGGATACCGTTATTTTTTACTTGTTATAAGAAATAAAATAAAATAATTTATTATTTATTTATTTTTGTATTTGGGTAGTGGTGATATTATGAATTTTTTGCATTCCGAAACTTTTTTACCCCATTTTCAAGATTGGGGAACGTTGGGGGTGATGTGAGGCGGAAGGACATGGGAGAAGGATGAAGAGGTAAAAGGAAAGTCGGGAAGATCGATCATATTTTCTTAATAGGGTAACGAAATTCATGACAAAATTTCCAGTAAATTATTGTTTCTGATTATAATTGTATTTTCCGCCCTGGAACATAGCCTTATATTCTATTCTTAACATGTGTAAATAGCCCATGGCCCTTGTAAATGAATTACAGTATTTTTGTAGTTCAACGGCTTAACCCACAACCTGGAATCACAGAATGCTCTAACAGTTCTGCCATAGATCACCTCAAATATATATACTCGTACAATTTTTGTATTTCTCCCGCCGAAGTGCAATAACATTCAAGTAAAGTAATATTTCATGGCACTGCCATCTAGCGACAAAAATTATAAACCATATTTGAATTTGGGGTCTATAGCTTCTGGCTTTCCATTATAGATGTCGCAAGTGTAGTAAATGCGCCACCACAGTACGACTAGTCGTGATTGTGATTCATTTCGAGAATAGAAAAGATAAATATCATATTAAATTAAGTCATTAATTTTCTTAACATTGTTATTAATAATTATTCATTTATTTTATTAAAACGTCTCTGAGGTGTATAACATAATAATGCCCAAAGTACAGGAAACAGAAAATATAAATAATGGAATTAGGTATTCTGCCAAGATCTACCAAATTAACGATTATATTAATAAAAATAAAAACTACTAAATTGTAGATGACAATCATTTAGGTAGAAATAATTTGTTCATACTGAATTTGAAGAATACTTTCTGGAAAAAGTTTTTTTCTGGTGAAGGTCAAAGTTTTACAATTTTTCCACATATAATAAATTGTTTTGTGAGAATCAGATATTTACCATATCTGTATTAGATAGAAGAATTTGAAAGTCCTTATAATATTATAGTTTAGGCATTCTAAAAAGATATATTAATATTATTTTGTAACAACTTATTAGTTATCATTACATATTTATAAATTACTGTAATAAAAATAATAATTTATCACCTTTTGGAAACAGCGACGTATTTTCGATATCATTACTTTGTCGTCTTACACAAATTTTCTCTAATCTACATAAGTCGCAAAATATTATTTCGGTTACGAAAATTCTATAAGCAAAAAAAAAGAAAATGAGGCAGGAGCAGGAAACCAATGCTTTTTTTTTATTAATAAAAATACAATAACAAAACAGTCGATTCAGCAAATTCTTTAAAAACACATATTTAGAAAACAAATCACAACACGAAAAGGTCACTTCTTAAAAGCCAATTCTATAACATTTGCAGAATTTTTGACATCGGCCAATATTTATTAGTCAGATGCCAATATAATAGGTTGGGTTATTCAACGGTTTATTGTGTAAAATATTTAGTTAGTACTATTTTATTACTCTAAGGTACTATCATCTATCATCCCTTATTTTACTTGACACGGTCCACCACTGTCAAGCACCAATTTATACCAAGGGCTCCAGAACATTTTTGTGGTTGGAAACTACTTTTTTTCTTAACTTCCATGGGGATGACTTCTAACAAAAACCTTATATGAATTCATGCTGTCGCTTTTTCTTTAAAACTTTGACATTAAAAGAAAGGTGAAAATGTAGCAAAACCGATTTATCCTACTACTACTACTACATTATTGTTTTTTTTTCATGGTTATAAATTAACACAAAAAAAACATTACTTTGATGGTTTGGGCGTGTAGAGCGAATGCACGAAGAGCGGAGTGTAAGGAGAATATATGACGCGAATGTGAATGGAAGAAGAAGCCGGGGACGTCCGAGGAAGACATGGCACGATCAAGTGAATCAAATACTTGAGCCGGGCCATGTCAGAAGTCGGAATAACAGAAGATAATGTATGAGACATTGTATTAATGCGAATGAAGCAAGAAGTGTATGCCAAGATCGAGTTGTTTGGCGGTCCGTCCTCTCTGCCTACCCCTGCGGGGACACGGCGTGATGGTTAGTTAGTTAGTTATTTTGAAAATTCATTCGATCCAATTTATCTCCGCGATCGACCTGTTAGGAACCCTTGTCTTAAAATAACTGTCGGGAATATTTTGAAATCAATGTTTTGCTTGAACAGTTAAAACATTTAAAACTTTATGGATCAAAGTATTTTTTCGCCTTTGGTAACAAACTGTTTTGCTACCTCACAACTTCACCGTGGCGTTATGAATTATCTTATTTGTTTTTTTTTGGAAACGAACCAACAAGAGTGTACCTACTGTGTTCCCGATATTTACAAATACTTTGGGAACATGGGTTAACGACAAATGGGATTCATCTCAAAAAGTCGAGGTTCCCATTGAGACGGCTAGGATCTCGTTCGTGAAACATTTGTAACCGTGAGTATTTATTTTGATGTTTCTGTAAATTACATCTAATATTTTAATTATTTTATCTGTTTTAAATCATTATTTAAGTTATTTAAATTATTTGAATTGGTTTAATTAAATTAAATTATGTGTATCCTGGAATATTTTAAATCTTTACATTTTCATTTATTTTTAATATTTTAATTATTATATGTTAGGTATCCTTCGCCATCACACAGAGATATTCCTAGCATGGTGGGCGAGACATCACTAAAACAAAATTATAAAAATAATTCCATATTTTATTACAGATACAAATGAATGTTTGTCTGTCTGTCTGTCCTCGATTTTCTCGAAAATTACTTGACTGATTTCTTTGAAAATATCACAGTTTGTTCTTATTTCTGAAAAAAAACTGTTGCTATAAAGTTTTAAAATTAGTATGAAAAACATTGAACCTGTCATGTTGTATTGAGGTTAGTCCATATATATACCTCTCGGGTTAGCCACAAATTACATGTTCAAAAGAAGAAGGTTTATTTGGGTAGAATGTTTTTAAAGTAGGTATCTACTTAAGAACTTTATTATTTAGATATATTTTGAATAAATAAATATTTGGAATGAGATAAAATTTTCAATTGAATGTTTCTTTATTTCTTTGTTTAGGGGTAGTAATAGTCGTCACAAGGCATTACATTCGCAGTCAAATCAATTATGGCACCCAAACGACAAGCAAGAAATCACATCTTCATAACTTTTTTCCAAAAAAATAAATAATCCCGAGCAAGGCCGGGTACACATCAGCTAGTTAATAATAAAAACAGAAAAGATCAAAAAGGTTTCTGAAGGTTCATTGAAATTTTACCCTTAGCTTCTTAGGCATGAAAACCTTGACACCAAACCATTCAATGATACGGAAAATTTAACTTTTGAAATACGAATATGTGTTTGGCAAAAACTTAAATTACCATTTACAGACTAGGTAACCAATTTAAACGTTCTTCGTCGGATGGTCTAACATTTCAAAATTCTACTAGATATACAAATTAGAAAAAGATCTCCGTTTTGGTCACATTACGAAGAACTTCGATAATAATTTAATTTAATAATTTAACATAATGCAGGATTACTTAATTGGAAAAGATTAATGCAAGATGTAACAAATAAACCACATCAACGCTCCGAAACCGGACGTGACTGGTTCGAGTGCAGCTGCCTGCGGGATATAAGTTGCCCCGATGAGAGTCAACCTCCAATAGGAGGGGAAATAAAAGGAGAATGTATTGATCTTAGAAGAATGTTTATCTCTTCGAGAAATTCAACAATATTTTAGCAGGCACTGAATGAATTAAATTTTATATTTTCATATGAAGCGGTAACTTTGGATGTGGCATTCAGGGGACATTCATAAAAGTTTTTAGCGACATCACTTTTATTATGACTGGCCAGGGTAGGCGGCAGTTCGGTGAATAAAGAGCGCATGTTATGGAATGATAAACAGCAGAACAGCAGGCGGTTTCGCCGAGTCGCTGGACACGTTTAATGAGCTTTTATTAAATTTATTTGATGAGCGTTTACAGCAGCCCAGCCGATCGCCGGTTGCGCAATTGCCTGGGGGAAAGCGCACGAATGTGGTCTGTTTCTAAGAGATGGTTAGCAATTCCAACGGAAACAGACCACACATTCGATAAAAATACAGGCACTAGTTTACTGCATAAAAATGTAACCGGCATTCGATTAGATAACCTAGAAGTATTAGAAATAAGGAAAGCAAAAAACACTAATAGTAGACTAATAAATAATCAAATAAATTTAAATAAAAGTCCAATCTTTAAATTATTCCCAATAAACAAAGTACATTCCCTTCCCGATCAGCAGGTACCTGCTGATCTCCCACCCTTGGCCCTTCACTAGCCTGTTTGTATCATTCCATAACACATGTGCATCTTAGTTCATAGTTTAGTTGTATACTGCCCTGAAGAAGCTATGGTAGTAGCGAAACCCGGTCGGCTAAAGTATAAATAAAAGTGATGTAAAACAAAGTTATTGTTTTATTTTATAAATTAAATTTTAATTCTCTTAAAATCTTTGGAGTTGGCATTCAGAAAGGGACATTCATTAAAAGTTTTACCCTTTTCGATACTCGACAAATAATTTAAATTTTTAATGGTATAAAATATTCCTGCGTCCTGTGTAGATACATAATTAAATGTTGAAATTTTGAAAAGGCCAGCAACTGTTTGACTCGAACTCCTTTATTCCCAGCGGACATTTCAATTAAAATACCTTAATCACTGAAAAGTAATTCTTACCGGGTTGAAAGTACTGGCAATACGAGTCCTCTCAAAAACAATATTTTAGTTGAGGTTCTGATTATCATTTTAAATCTACAATCGTTATTCTCAGCATAGAGTTTGAAATATTTTTCTATTAGTTAACAAACCTTCTAATTAAAATGAATTATAAGACTGGTATTTCCGAGATTTGAGTTAATTTATGTGTATGTAAATTTTAGTTGCCTTTTGAAATAATTTGTTTTTTAGTAATAACGAGAAAGCACTTTATGTCCTACACCTGATGTCTCTCTCTCTCTCTCTGTCTTTATCTTTTTTTAATACTTAATAATTATATAACCAAAACACATAATTAATTACATACAGCGTTTAGTAAATTTTACAGTAAGTATAAGAAAACACTTATAGAAAATAAATGTATATAATTTCGTATAAAAAATTAAAATATTTAGTATAAATCACATCACCTGGTCAGTCTAGGTAGCCTGTTCCAGGTGGTAGAAATTAAAATAATTTTAATATCCTAAATTATAAGGAGATGAGAAAAAAAATTGGAAAAGAGTGAAAAATATAGCGTGAATTATTTTGTTAATTTGTGGAAGTTTTGAGAAATAAGCAAAATGGCGAATTCTTACTATTTTATTCATGAAATAGATACCGATACGCGATACATATCTTTCAAATAGCTATAAAGGCGCTTGCTAACCTTTGAGTCATTTCATCAATTGGTCTATTCGCTTATTTTTGGGTATTGTAAAAGTACAGGCCCCACGATGCGCCAGTGTAATAGAAAGCAGTTAAAGCACGTTGGAGCGACAGTGTAATAGTAGCAGGTTAGGTTAAACTCACCTAGAGGCCGGGTGAAGGGCGCCCGACTCCAAGCTTACCTGGATAGATCAGCGGTTAGAACAGGTAACCTTTCTTCTGCAGTTGTGAGTCGGCAACAGCCTCATGCCGGGCTCAGTGGAAAAAAGTACTCAACTACCAAACAAAAGAGGTGAGCTTTCTAGACAGGGTTTATTTTACGGGAAGGCAATCACCGTTGGTACACATGGTAAGGCATATACTAACAATTGGCAATGCACATCCTATCTATCAATCTAGGATTCTCTCTCTCTCTCTAGTACGATTAAAATCGGGGAAGTTACTTTAAACATAGTGATTTACAGCACATATAAAGAGGAAATAGTTACAGCTTACATAGGTCTATCGGTGTCTATCAGCACGCGGCTCTATCGCAAAAGGTGACGCCGAGGAACGCTGGGTCCCACACATACAGCATCCTGTGACTCACAGGAAGTTAATGCACTGATCACTGACTTTACTAATTAGGTTTATGCAAAGACAATGAGTTACAATGTACTAAATGCATGAAAGGCAAGATGACGCCATAAACCACGCAGCGCGGCCATGTGCCCAAGGGCACGTTGTACGCACCTCTGGATTGTATGGCCGGTTTCGTAAGAATGGCCACCAACGGCAGCTCCGCGAGCGGGCTCGCGGGCTGACGAGCGGAAGTGGCGCCGCTGGTGTCGGAGCGCGAAACTAGCCACGAGCGGCTAGATGTATTTTACAAACGACTAGATTCTCCTATTAAATTGTAGCGAACTTTGTTACACAACAGTATGGAGATTGATTTGATTATACTTCGATTCCCGGACGGTAAAAAAGTATTAACTTTGAAAGGTATAATTATGTAATTAGGCTTGAAAAAAGTTTTATGGGGTATTCTGAAATGACAGAATGACATGCGCCCCATAGGTGTCTGAATTCCTACAATTTATTTATCGAATATCAAAACACTAGCATCAAACTTTTCCTACTAAAAAATTAGGAAAAAATTCATAGCACGCGCGTGAAACACTCCATTTCCTCAACATCCGAACAGTTTTATACACGTCCTACTAATTCACTTGTCTACATAAATATTATATGGTACAACTTAGATCTTTCTCAGATATCCTCTTATTCCGTTTCTTTCGTGAACTTCTTGAAACAAAAAAGTTTGTCGAAAAGGCGTATGTTTATTTACTAAAGTAGTAACCATTTTCGTTTGAGGTCTGGCACTTTTGCTGGGTGTTTTTTTATTCGTAAGATACATGCCTATACAGATACATATATCTCGTGTATATACATTTAGGCTAACGTTTTTACGTTTGATGCCGAAGTATCAAACGGAGTTCTTAACTCAAAACACCAGATCTTTTGCTCGTAGTATCGCTCTGGTGATAGAAACTTAAGCCATGTTTAATGACCATATCTGAATAGCAAAGTACTTTTCAACCTTCCTCTTTCCCATCTCGTTTCCCACCCACTTCTTTCAGCATAACTACACACCACAATAGAATATTTTCATTGTCTACAAAAAAAAAAGAAAAAAAATTTACAAAATGGATGGCAATTATATTTAATTTTCATGTTTAGAAATAAATTTTCTCTAACGATTTAAAATATACAATTTTTTATATACCGCAAAAATGATACGTTCGTTTTTGTTCGTGAAATGGCGTTGTTGACGTCACGCCGACTAACGTCGGTGACAGCGGTCTTACCAGCCAGTGGCGTTATGTACATCATAATGACGTTGAAGCCAGTTCGAACGTTTTAGATAATTTTTTTAATCAATCAAAGGAAATATCAAAATTACACATATTTAGTACAATTATCGGAATCGAAAATATAAACCGCAAATCTTCCAGTCCAAAAAAACAATTTTAACAAGAAACGATGATTTGTGTGATTTTATCGGTACCCGTAGTTTGTGAAAATACTCTATTGTGCAACAAATTATCCCACTGGCTACGGACAGTTAGGACTCTCGTTCGGTATATTTTCCTTACGCTACTTTACTTGTTTATTTTTCATGATTTACTCATATCCTGGCGATATCTTGTCTGATCCGGCTGGCGATTTCTTAATCTTTTATTTCTCTCCCATTAAATCATGTGTATTGGGCATTAAGTTTTGTATAACTAGTTTGCTTCCGAAAATCCGCAGATGCGTCCGGGCCCAGATTGATCCGACGCGGGCGGCACCTGCGCCAGGTGCGCGCGCCGGTCCCGGTGCTCAGAGCCCAGTGCGCACTGGGCTCAGTCCCACCGGCACAGATTCACCACGCAAGTGGCGCAGATGGAAATTATTATGTCGAGGACCACTTCACGGATGCGAGTAAATAAATACTACAGCGTAAAAATGAGCGTAACTTGTAAGAACCGAAGCTTGTTGCGTTTATTCCACTTTTTATTTTTTTTTCTTTATACCTTAAAGGTCTATGGCAACCCCAATGTGGGGTATGGAGTAAGGCTCAAAGGAGTGGGAAGGGGAGAAGATAGGAAGGGGAAGGTTTGGAGGTACGGATCTCTTCAGATCTGGTCACCAAACACGGCTAAAAGCATTTCAAGCAACGATTAGATTCTGAATAACGGTGTTTCGCCAGGGCGATACTGTGAGTATCTACCGCTCTGGGGGGAGGCGCCGTGCCCTCTATGATTTTAATTTAATTTTATATCAAATAAACCATATTAATTTATTAAAGTTATTATATTAACCCTGATGAAGCTTGAGTTAAGCGAAACCGGTTGGTAAAAATAAAATATATGCGTGGTTTATAACAACGTTTTTCATTTACTTAATACAATGTCAAATCACAAAGTGATCGCTTCTTATGAAAATATTAAAGATTCATTTTCCACACCGCTTACATACCCCCGACCTCCTGGTCCAGAGCCAAGACGCTTGCCACTGTACCATTGAGGTGAACTTTAAGTACGTTTCGTACGCTGCATTACTTTGGTACATAAGGTAATGTACGTTGTACACATTGTACGTAATAGTTGATGCATTATGTTAATTTTTTTTTAAATTTATCTTACTACACTTCTCTTTTAAGCAATGGTTGTGTAGAGAAGCAGATTGTACAATTTTCGTTTGCGTGTTTACATAATAATTTTTACTAAAAGCTTTACAAGAAAATGATGCTTGAAAAATGTTTACATGATAATGTTACAGTGTTGGTGGTTTGCGTAATGGAAAAAAACAGACACTCTTATTAGTATCTATAGACAGATATGTTTGTATTCTTACATTATAATATGCATATCAGCAGTGGCGGCTCGTGACTTTTGAGTGAGCTAGAGCGCTAAGATTGAAAAATGCGACGTTATTGATGTTGCTGAAGCTGAAAATGATTTTTAACTAAAATCTCCATACAAAAAATTGAAATTTAAAAAAAATTAAAAATCATTTTCAGCTTCAGCAACATCAATAACGTCGTATTTTTCAATCTTAGGGCTCTAGCTCATTCAAAAGTCACGAGCCGCCACTGCATATCAGTGCATTGTGGATCGAGTACATTCTCAACAAAAAAAATGAGTACTGCTTACTACAATAATTGTAAAATGCCATAAATTGATAAGGTAATTTTTTGCAGAGTGGAAGATAAGCGTGTGAATGAATTACTGGGGATATTTATTTATGTATCGTGGACGGCTCACTATTAGAAATAACTGATAAACTTCACCAAACTCTTTTACTTTATTACTTGGTTCACACTGTTCATTACTTACTTCGTTACCTTTGGGATTTTTACCCAAGTACTATTTGGGTTAGTTCTATATATAGGAAACCTTTTAAGTAGGTTTACCCGGATAAAAAACAGGCCCGGGTGGAAAATAGGTTCGTTCATACTTCCCCTCCAAGTTATTCGTCGGTCTGTAATATCACTCTTGCGTAAAAATTATTCATGCCATCGTATTTTCGAAGGGTACGTACGAAAATACGGTTTAGATCAGATTTTTGTGCCAATATTTAAATTCTAACTACCCGTTAGATAACTTTATATAATGTCCTTGCAAGTTTACAATAATAACGAAAAAAATATTTTGACGATCTCTGTGGTCGAAAGGTAAGGCTCTCGGCTACGAATCCGTAGATAGCGGGTTTGAATCCCGGCGTGCGGAAGTTAATTTTATAAAATCAAATTGTGTTTTTTTTTCATTTAATTTATATAAAATATTCTGCAGTATACTTGCACGTTCTAGACCGATAGATACTCTCAGCATCGCTCTGTTGAAAGACCTCCTTTTAGAAGCGATACGTTGCTTGAAATGGCTTTGGCCTTGCTTGGTGATCAGCTTTGAATAGCCAGGTACTTCCAAACCTTCCTCCACTTCGTCTCCTTATCCTTCCCATACCCTTCAGCCTCACAACATTGGAAATTCCATATTATAACTGCATCGCTGGCTCCAGTTAGCAGGGAGCAGTTGGGACTCTTGTTTACATTTACAAACAGTTTTATACAATATAGAATACCCCCAATAGATAATTATTATAATATCTTGAATTTTACACTTCTTAGCAAATAATAGTCCAGTCCGAGCCTATCCTCATTGCTCCTATATCATCAGTCTTCTTTCATAATAACAACCCCAAGTATGTTTATGTTTAAGTGACTTAGACTGTGAAGAGTATTTTTTTAATCCAATTGTCTACCTATTTTTTTAAAATTTGTCTACAATTATTATATCGCTTAATTTTAATCTACTCCGTATTGTTTTTTTTTTTACACTGATTATACTTTTATTGATTAAAATCATAATTTTTTATCATATTACGAATACTGCACATATGTACACAAAATGGCCCATTTTTATATCATCACAAACTTACTGAACTGTACAACTGGAGTGGACTACTTGCTATAACACAACCCAAGGTAGCGTAGCAAGTAGGGAACATCTTTACTCATAGACTCCCATTTA
>JAHDVE020000319.1:0-28280 GCA_022606495.2 Halesus radiatus | reverse complement strand
CATTTTTCCAAGTTTACTTTTAAAGCTTCTTTACCGTTATTTTTAGAGATATCGAAAAACTAATTTTACTGTTGTTATTGAATACTTAAATATAACATCATTTTCATTCCAAAAAAAATTTAGGAGACAACCCACCATTGGTGAAACTGAATATATTTACTAGCAGGGGTATATTACGTGTTTTCAACAAAGCTTACCTCGACCATCAAAAACAATTTTTTCCTACGCACTTATAATTCCCCATTTTATATAAATACTCGAATAATAAACAGATTTATTTACCAAAATAACAACTGAACCTATCAGTGGCGTGCATTGATCTATGACTTGAATTGACATTTTATTATCATCTTCCGATGATTGTTATGGCTAACTAAATAAATGAGAATGCAATTAACAACTTCATGAAAAAAAAAATTATTTCAATCTGAAATTTGTCACATTTTTCATTTTCATTTTCTTAGGATAGGCACAGCTTTTCAGCCTTTATGGAATGGACGCCACTGGTACCTACTTATGTGATTCTACGAAAACAGCTTTCAATGAACAAAAATTTGATGCTATTTTGATATATTTTTTCAAGAGACAAATTCGTACTAGTGATAAAAATATGTCATGGCTGAAAAATGGCCTGAAACATCGCTTTGCATGTTGCTAACTCCACCAATTCCACAGATGATTTTTCTGATTATTGGGAAAATGTATAACGTTTTAAAAGTAAAAAATCCTCAAACAGTAATCTTTAAATTCTATGAATTACAAAATACAAATCCCAAAATGTCTGAAAACAGGTGCGGTTTGAAAACCAAAGAAAGTAATTTTGAACGTATTACCCAAAATTCTATTACGTTTTTCATTTAGAATTTTAAAGATTCCAGTTTGGGAATCATTATCATTTGAAACCTTGTACATTTTCCTAATAACCCGAACAGAATTTACAAAAAAATTATTCGTTGTATTTGTTGAGTTAGCAACCTCCAAAGTGTGTGGTTTTGGGGTGCTGACCGTTAAGCTCGCCTAATGCCAGTTTTCACTTTTATTACAAGGAGTCTAATTATAAGGAGCAAGCTGTTATTTTTATCCGATGTTCAAAAAAGCTAATTTGCGGGAATTCCAATAGCTTTGTTCGCTTCACGAAAATATCAAGTAATTTTCCAGTGGGGTTTTCACGTTAACTGATTTTACTAAAAAAGTTTACAACATAAATGTAAAACGACCTTACGACTAACGTCTTGTACGAAAGAGACAGTATGAGAGAGCGAGAAGAGAGGATTATAAAAGAGTGAAAGGTTGTCCAATGTCAATTCACTTTGTAAATTACAGTCGTTTGACTATTATTCCGCCATCCCAATCCATGGTATATATTTATGTTATAAGGACATTAAACGAACATTAAATAATTTGATATTTGAATGTTCAATACAATTAAAGTTAATAGTCACATATAAAAAAAAAAATATTAGTGGCAGGATGGTATTTAACCCTTTCGTAACGTGCGTACATTTGAAAAACTAACTAACTAATCATCATGGCTTTTTTCATTCACAATCATCGTGTCATTCATAGGTAGTCTTCTGTTATTCTTACTCTTGGCATGGTCCGACTCATGTATTTCGATCGTACCATGGCTTCCTCGGGTATCCCCGACTTCTTCCATTCACATTCGTGTAATATATTCTCATTTCACATCTTGCTTCGTTCATCCTCTCTATATGCTCAAACCGTCTGTGCGCCCCTTTCATATTTTTACTAATTACGCGAATCTCAACATTTTTAGCACGGTCATACGTGGTTTTACGCACATACGTCTCAGGGATCTCATTTATACAGCATTCAGTCTCCTTCATCCTTTCTCTGCGGGTTAGGCATATGTGCCTCACTTCCATACACCAGGGTTGACTGTTTTTCATACATGTTCTTTTAACACAATGTTTTATTAGAGCCATCCGAGTTCGAACCTCCATTTTTGAAAATACACAGATTTTAGAATTCCTTCTTCCCTGTCAAGAGCAAATAAAAAGTGGCCATTTGTATTTTCCAATTTCTGGCATTAATGGTTTTGCGCCCTATTTTATTTTTTCATTGGATTCAGTCGCTAGTTCGGACGGTAGCCATGTTAACACTTTGAAAGGTGATTTTTTGTGTTTATTCAACTTGTGATTTTTGTACACAGTATGAGAATTGTCATTTTGACTGAAACACTTAAGACAGCTAATGATTTTTTTCTAATAAAAGTAGCAATAACTTCTCAAATAGTGAAAAAAAATTATCCAACAAAATTTTTCAAATAATTCTACAAAATGTTATCAAGCATCGAACGTGTTTTATCATTGCCAGTTTTAATTCAGGTCTGAAAGGGTTAAATGTTATTTTGCTTATCCAGTGTAAACTGAAATTACAAGAGATTTCTAATAATGGGATAGACTTTAACTTCTTTACTGTTTTTGTTATACTTAATAAAACCCCAACCTCAATTTTATTGGGGAATATTGTAACGGGTGTCGTTTGAGAGGGGGGTGAATGTTGATTGGAACCTTGCTAATTAAATATTTTTACTAACCTTATCACGACAATTCTCAGCAAGGGTGGGATGGAATTAAACTACGATTCTTTAAATCATGACCACTCATGTATTGAATCTTTTTATGGTATTATTGCTTTATAGGGTGGTCAAATTTATTCCATACATTCAATTTTATTGCCAAACCTTTCTTCGTCCATCCATTCTGTACGATGTTCAAATCTTTTTAACTTCCCTGTCTTAACCATAACACCTTCATAATATTTACATTCACCATGATTATGCTTGAATCTTTTCAATTATTTTTTTATATATTTATATTTATTTATATATACGGCACAACACGTACCATTAACATAAAGGTAATAAAAGTACAACAATAATAACAAGAAACAAAAAATATAATTTCAACCTATATAAAAACAGAAAAATAAGTATAAAAATGAATACAGTACCTAAGTTTCGATAGCTCTGAAAGAATCCCAGTTCTGGAACTGGCGGCAAAGTTTATCTTGAGATCCAGATGAAAAATAAGAGGTGAATGAAGGACTGAAGAGAAACGGGAGGATGCCACGGAAATTGAATAAGCCTACTTTGTTCGTGAATATCCTCAGCACTTAAATTCACCTCACTGAAACTTCACTAATCCAGAATTGGCCAGCTGCTCCGATGGCGCGGCGGTTAACTCCCTTGTCAGCCCGCGACGAGCCTTGAGATCGAACTAACCTGTCACTATCTCCTTCCAGTGACAATAGGGATCGGTTCGGGGTGGGGGGAGGTAGGTAAATAATAATTATGCATTTAACATGCCAAAACGACCTATAAAAAGGTGTAAAGTATAAACAAGTATAAAGTATAAAAACTTATTGAGCATAAAAAGCATAAAGTATTATAAAACTAATAATTTAAAGGTAATAAAATAAAAACAACATACATATAATACAGTTATTGACGTAGGCTATTCTATGGATACTTCATATTGCAGACAAACTTTGTATTATGCCTTTTTTTATAAGATTATACACCACCGACATCATCGATATTAGAAAATTCATTGCTCGTAGTCCATAAAGCCTGAAAAGCTGTGCCTACCCTAAAAAAATAAATCAGATAGAAAAATTAAAAGTTTATTAAAAAATACATCAATTTTTAATAAAAATGTATATTTTCCTTCTATTTGGTAAGGAACTTGTTCGGTCATTTATCCAATTGGCCAGAAAAATCACCGGAAGGTGATAATAAAATAGCCGTTTTCAAATATGCTATGCATAATAATTCATACCCGAATCTGAAAAACTAAACCTATCGTTGGTCATGCACGCCACCGCAAGCGATATATTATTGACTTTTGTTCTGCGTTAGTGCCTGGGATTTTTACAATGGTAAGGTAATTTGAATTTAATTAATTGTTCTGAGAAATTTGTATTGGATCCTCGCAATGCAATCTGAATGATTGTTAAAGAAAGGGTTCCATATGGAGGAATTATATTACAATTAGCTTCTTCTACGAGTGATTTTAACGTTCGTCTATTTTAGATATTCTTGTACAGCCCAACATTGCTTTCATTATTAATAAAATTATGTAACTTACTTGTTCATTTATTTTTCACAGGAATCGAGCCCAAGACCTTAAAATCCATCAACAGTACTTCTTCAAAGCTGTGAAGTGAGTACAACTTTCGATTTTTAAAACACATTTAAAAAAAAAATAATTCAAGTTTTATTTTTAGAACACCCTTTATTTTATATCTTTGAATAGATTTCTGCAAATTAAACATGAAAACAATAAATAAATTAAAGTTAACCGATCTAGCTACTCGAGTGATTTTTTTTGCAGACGATTAAACGTATTATTTTAATTAATCCAATAATTTTTACACAATGATTAACTACAAGGAATTTATCCCTCCGTAGCCGATAGTTCTATTTAGATAATTAACCCATCTTAAGTCTGGGAAATCTCTTATTCTTTTTTCGTAATCGTGATCGCCATTTGATGATACTGGAACTCTACTGATCATATTATATTATGATAATTTTCAATTTGGAAGGCGGGTATGGAACCATTCATTTAATAACCGACACCACTGCCATAGGTCACCCCAAATGGTTCGCTACGTTTGGTAACTTAGCAGGAGTGTCCGGGTTGATGGGGTGAGATTTGTTCTGGTCTTGGCGGCAGATGCTTCTTCCAACTAGGTGCGTGGCGTGCCGGATTGAGGGAGATCCCTTGACCTCTCCAGCCGAACTCTCTCGACCCCAACGCCTTGTATCGCAGTGGGATCGATGGATTAATATTGTCCGTCACTCCTGGACACAGTGACCCCCAGATTCATACTCACTCTTCATACATTTTTCCTTCCCATAACTTTCTCCTTCCTTTACTTAAAAAGACCATTCGCACAGCATCTCCAAAAATGACATATACCCTGATGGAAATTATTTTCCTCGGGGCCTCCTGTGTGGAGTTATGAAAAAAAAAATTAAAACATGCTCGCCGACAGAGTCCCACTCGAGTGTGAAAATTGAGACGTTAAAGTTATCTTCCTTTTCTTAATCCACTCATTAAATTACCTATTTCTATCTCGCAGTAATGCACCTAGAAAATCCATGTATTTTTATGTGTTGGAAATGTTCATCTCATCGCTTTTTTGAGAGATTCGAAGTATTATTATATTAACGTGCGTGAACACGTTTTCTTGTTTTCCGGAAAAACTGAGCTTTTCCGTGTAAAAACTACGTTATTCACGTCATACTCGAAATATTTTTAATTGAATTAATTAAACTTTATTAAATAACGATTCGTGTTTGCTGAAGCGGCATTATATTATTTGAACACCTGACTAGGCTTTATCATAGCAATTACATCAATATATGGAAACTCTACATAAAACGGGTAGTAATAATTAGTGAAATCTGCGAGGCGGAAGACTAGACAAATTAACGAAACAGTTCCGTGGATTTATTGATAAGTAATATAAATTCACATTATTTCCCTATTAACGGGGAGAGGGACGTCGGAGAGTTATTATTTAGTAATTCAAAATAATGATACTATTATTACGCAATACCATAAACATAATGTTTTTAAATAGAAAAATATTTATTAAATATTTTATAAATTTACATAGGCTTAGCATTTATCAAAATCTAATCAGAAATAATTAATTTTTAAAATGGAGAATTTTTTTTTTTTTTTGTAATGTGGATTACAAAATTTTGGTTACGTTTATTTACAAAAACGCAACGACAAATTATTAAACATTCTTTTCTCCACTTTAAAAATTATATTCGTAATTTAAATATTTTGTAAAACATACAATGGAACGGTCAGAAAAAAGTTATATTTCTGAATAGATATTGATAAATGCTAAGCCTATGTAAATTTATAAAATATTTAATAAATTTTTTTCTATTTAAAAACATTATGATTATCGTATTGCGTAATAATACTATCGTTATTTTGAATGAATAAATAATAACTCCCCGACGCTCCTCTCTCCCTTAACGTGTCATCGGTGAAAACTTTTTCGAGGAAATGATTCGATTTACCTAAAAATGTATTTCAGAAGATACATTCAATCGCATGTGTTTAATTTTTTTCAATATGAAACACGATCACAAAGGCACCATTAATAATATTTATTGTAGCCAACATATGTCCCATATCAAACACAACCACAAAATAAAACACTGTTAGTGATTCAACACCTCGCGCCGAGGCGACCACAAAACGTAACATTATTATTGATTCCAATGCATATCTCACTCCAGCAGAATCACCAAACAAAATATGTTATTTGATTTCAACGCAAGTCTCCACGCCAGCACGACCACAAAACGTAACATTATTATTGATTCCCATGCATATCTCACTCCAGCAGAATCACCAAACAAAATATGTTATTTGATTTCAACGCAAGTCACCACGCCAGCACGACCACAAAACTAAATATAATATTGATTCCATCACACATCTCACACCAAACACGACCACAAAACAAAACACTATTAGTGATTCCATCACACATCTCACGCCAAACCGGACCACAAAACAAAATATTGTTATTATTTCTATTGAACCACGCTAAAATCGACCACAAAACGTAACATTATTAGTGATTCAGACACACGCAACATGCCAAACATAAACACAAAACAAATATTGTTATTGATTGTGTAATACATTAGCGTCCATAGATAGCTCTGTCCATCAGACTGTTTCTAGGGGGGGATTATCCAGGGCTCAGGATCAGCGGGCAGACAGAATATTGCGATAGAATAAGGAGCAGAGCTTCCTGGCTCTCCAATAGATTATACATCAATACCGTGCAACATGTTATTTAATAAATAACTAAGCATATATGAGTATAGCAGATTCCATCACTTAACGGGCCTGATATCAAGAGTTAAACAGATGATAGCATTTTGAATTGGATGACGTCACCACAGTTCATATTATAATACGTGTAACCAATGTACATTATTTAAAATCTTTTTTATGTGAATACCGTACAAGAGTCCCAACTGCTCCCAACCGTCTGGAGCCAGTGAGACTATGGCATCCCCAATTGGGGAAATTTGTGAGGCTGAAGGTATTGGGGAAGGGAAAGAGAAGGGGAAGAGGAAGGTGGGGAAATACCTGGCTATTCAGATCTAGTTACCAAACACGCCTAAAAGCCATTTCAAGCAACGTTTCAATTCTGAATGGTCTTTCACCAGGGCGATAATGAGAGTATCTTCCATTCTGGAAGGTGCGCAAATATACTATACATTATTTTTAAATTAATTAATTGTGAAACAGCACAAATTAATTAAATAAAATTTACTTGCGCACGCCGGGATTTGAACCCGCGACCTTCGGATTCGTAGTCAAGAGCCTTACCCCTCGACCATGGAAGCCGTCAAATGTTTTCTATTTTAAGTAAAGTAAATAAATAGTTATTAATCTGTACGCATTAAGGTCTATTCACATCTGCGCCCTTGGCGTGATTTCCTCACGAAAACGGCGCTATAGAACTAATTCAATTTTTTATTATTACCGCCACCGTGCAGTGTAGACTTACAGTGGCAAGCACGGCAAGGGAGTATTCAGATTGAACCGTGCGTGAATGTGTTCATATATAATGTAAGTAAATAATTTTGCGGTGCCTGCCACTTTACGTCTCTGCACTACGCGGTGCTGGTAGATGTAAATCAAACTTTACTCCGCAGTGGAGTCCCTATCAAGACAATGACGTCAGAAGTATTTAGATCGCACGAATTTCACGAATCCATATCTATGTAATAAAACTTCTGTATTAAATCGATGTTTGTTATTCTGTACGAATCACTGGCGTCATCTGTGATACGAATATATTATTCACTATTTCAAGGCATATTGTAAAATACTGATAGCATCCCGATTTTTTCATCAATTTCAACATTTATTAGCTTATTCAATATTTTTATAACTTATTGAAGTTTGTAAACTTCATTGTAATATTTTTAATCATTGAAGAAGATAATATTAACACATTCCAAATGAAACACGAATCCGAAAAAACAACACAAAATTAAAAAGATTTCAGTCACATCTGGGACTCGATAGCAGCCAATAATATGGGATTTTAAAAATGGAGGATAATATTAACAAGTCTTGAACTTGAAGTATGATATAGGTGTAGATGGCGTAAATTGAACTGGTCTCATTAGCTAAGCGGTTGCCCCGGACAGGCAAAGGTCCTGGGTTCGAGTCGTGTTTCATTCGGGATGTGTCAATATTATCTTCTTCAATGATTACTTATTAGCTTGCTTGTTTCAATATAAAATATTATGTGTTTTGAATTTTCACACTACAAGCAGATATGTACGATAGATTTATTCTCACAAAAGATAAATATTTTCGACTGCTTCATAATAAACAGGTTACATTAATTGGGAATAAAAGGCAGGCATCATACATATTTTACTTAATTGGTTTTCTTGAAATAATATTACAATCGAGTGTATGGGAGTTTCATATTGATTAGTGAACCGTTTTTTTTAATTTTTTTCGCAATAATTCACATCAAAATATTTTCTTTGATATTACTGTATCCAAAAATTTTAATTATTTTTCTTTCGGAGTTGAATTTTAAGCATTGTATCAATTAGAAACAAATTTACTTGTTTAGGCCAATAATCGTCAGGAATCTATAGTGCCTTCCATGTTGACCTACATCCATCCAGCTCAGGAAAATAAAAAACTCAAAGATTAAAGATGAAAACTCAAAACTAAAAGGTTAAAACTCAAAGATCAAAGCTCAAACCTCGAAACTCAAAGCTAAAAGCTCACATCTTGAAGCTAAAGGCTCAAATCTTAAATATCAATTCTCAAATCTCAGAGTTCAAATGTCAAACATCGTAGCCCAAACCTCGAAGATCAAAGTTAAAAGTTCTAAACGCAAATCTCAAATTTCAAGTCTCAAATCTCAAATCTCAAATCTCAAATCTCAAATCTCAAATCTCAAATCTCAAATCTCAAATCTCAAATCTCAAATCTCAAATCTCAAATCTCAAATCTCAAATTCTCAAATCTCAAATCTCAATCTCAAATCTCAAATCTCAAATCTCAAATCTCAAATCTCAAATCTCATCTCAATCTCTCTATCTATCTCAATCTCATGTCTCAGATCTCAATCTCATCTCAATCTCAGATCTCCAATCTCAAATCTCAAATCTCAAATCTCAAATCTTAAATCTCAAATCGAATTCTCAAATATCAATCCTCAAATCTCTAATCTCAGAGTTCAAATCTCAAATCTCAAATCTCAAATCTCAAATCTCAAATCTCAAATCTCAAATCTCAAATCTCAAATCTCAAATCTCAAATCTCAAATCTCAAATCTCAAATCTCAAATCTCAAATCTCAAATCTCAAATCCCAAATCTCAAATCTCAAATCTCAAATCTCAAATCTCAAATCTCAAATTTCAAATCTCAAATCTCATATCTCAAATCTCATCAAATCTGTCTGTAATCTGAAAATGCTGAAGAGCAATGAGAGGGTATTGTTTAAATTGTTTTTACAGTAACCCAACATCGTCACTGTTAATTTTCCATTAACTACTCCACATTAGCGAACAATTTTTCACAAAAGAATTACAAAGTTGTAAATTTTAATCGAAGATACCACGAAAAAATATCTCCACTAGATAGTCAAAATACATACCTGTAAACCCAACATTCTATCTACTTTTATCATTTTTAATTTATGATTTAAATTCGTTACATTATTACCCTATAATACATATCTTAATTCAGTCGTCGGCTCTCAGAGGTATCCAGAAAATGTTAAGTTGTTTGCTATAAGATATTTGGCGAATATAAGTTAGAAAATAACAAATGGAAATCACTACGTAATGGATTTCCATTAGTAGAGATACATTTTCAATTTTTTGCGATATGCTATTGCTCAGATCTTCTGTGGTAAAACTCGGTGGCTTAAAATACATGTGTATATTTACAGCAAAGACAAAAACATTAAGAGGAACGGCTGCGCTGCCTGTTTCGTACATAAATTAATTTTGGATTTGAGGTCAAAATACCCATCCAAATTGAATGATTTTTTTTTAATTAATGCTTAGTAAATATCTAGTACGTATGAGAAGTGTTTTATTTATTTTTCTTTTGAATTATGAAGTATATGCCTTAATAAAAACGTAATTTTTAGACGCAACTTAGAAAATTATTTGCGGGTTTGTCGTATTTTTTTTTAATATCATGTTTGCTATGTCAATATATTGTATATATAAAAATATAAAGGTTTTTTCGGGTCGATATTTTAAATTATGTACATCAAATTTGTGCTTCAACCTAAATCGATCGTTTTTTTTTAAATTTAATTTAAAGTCCACCATAATACTTATTTATATATTTTTTTAAATTTTGAATTTCATTATATTTTCAAAGCAGACGGGGTAAAACTTTTTTTTAAATCACCGTTAGCCCCCAAATAATTGATAAAAATCAATTACTTTATTGGTCTATATTTCATAATGTATAACAAAAATAAATAAATTACTTCTAATCCGTACTAGATATTTACTATGCTTTTTGAGGAAACAAAAAGATCATTAGGTGTAGGTTAGTATTTTAACACTAAATCCAACATTAAGTTTTGTTTGAAACAGGCCGCGCAGCCGTTCCTCTTAATGAGAATAAACGTGTTTCTCAAATGGAAATAATACGGTAACGTTTATCACTTTCCAGCTTATGAGAGATATTATTCTCAACTTATGAGAGATTTCCACCGGGTGGCTCACGTACATTATTCTTGTCACGCCGCGTTACTATCGCATATTGCTATTCGCGTTAAATTAAACGCACTTCGTAAAAAGGGGTCGAGTACCCTATAGCTGTAAATCAACGGTTGGATTGTTCGTGCCATTGCACGCTTACAAATCAAAATGCCAAAGACATCGATTTAGAAAACGTGAGATTGGCCTAGGCGGCAATAAACTTTCGAAATTAACTGAAATCTTTAGAAACATACGTCTTTAAGTACTATATGAGTATATTGGTAAGTATCTACTATCTAAATTTTGTCTGCCGTGCTTAGAATATCCTTGTGGTATGGTATAGAGATGTGTGGTTCATGAACGAGCCGGTCATTTGTGCCGACTCATTTTGATTAACGTGAGCGTACGACTCCTGGTAAACCGTACCACGGCTCAATTGAACTGTTACTCTTTTTAACAAACCTTGGAACCGCTTAAGAAAGATTTCATATTTATCTTTATATCTCATATGTTCGATAGTATTCTTCCACATTTTAATGATAACGCCTCTTTCAATAAGGTCCTTTGTTCTTATTTGCTTATATAAAATCAACGTATACGTGTCTAATTGCTACAATACTAAATTATGCCCACGACCGTGGGACTTGCAATTAATATTTGGTGCCATGACGCATCTTAAAGGAGTTGTTTTCAATGCTTCACATTTGTGTGTAGGCACTGTACAATACGTTAACGGCGCCTGACAGTCTTGGATCTGGACGTTTTGTACCTACCTATACGTTGGAAGCTGGGAGCCGTGATCTGGTAGTCATATGAACTGGGGTATGATCTCATGAACTAGGAGTCAGCTCTTGTTATGTGCCGGATCTTAAATGAGCCATCGATTAATTGATTCGTACAAAAATGTTGAGCTGGAACCGTGACTCCCACTCTTAACAAAATGAGTCATTACCCATCGCTAGTATGGTACACTAAGAGTAATGTTTTTTTTTTATAATTTCGCACTACATGTAAGAGTTGGGCAATACAATGTAACCCATATAGGTATTATAGTACACAATAAACTAAAATATAATAAGAACAAAGGAAATAAATCTACATTATACCAGGGGTGTTAGTTGAAGTTTGCCGGTTTTACTAATAGATGTCGCTAGAGATATGTATACATTTCTATGATTTGGCATCTATGACATATTTTTCTATGGACTATGACTTAACCTTCAAAAATACACAAGTTACATTCTGCCAAAATAATAGTGTCATAGTTGGTTACCTCAGTAAATATGTCGAGTTTCGTTCCAAGTAAATCGCATTTGCGGCATTCGTTGCTTTTCTTATTTCATCAAAAGAAAAAAGCAGTTGAAGCTCATCGGTTGCTGGTAGAAACTTATGGTGAACATGCTCCAGTGATTAGAACATGTGAGACATGGTTTCGTCAATTTAAAAGTGGAGATTTCGATTTAACAGACAATGAACATCCTGGTGCAACGAAAAAGTTCGAAGACGAGGAATTGCAGGCGTTATTGGATGAATACCCAACCCAATCGCAACAACAATTGTCCCAAACACTTAATGTGACCCGAGGAGCAATTTGCCAACGTTGAAAAGCCATGGGAAAGATCCAAAAGTATGGAAAATGGGTAACACACCAAATGAACGAGAGACAAATCGAAAATCGAAAAACCATTTGTGAAATGCTGCTTCAAAGGCTCGAAATGAAATCTTTTCTGCATCGAATTGTCACGGGGGACGAAAAATGGATTTATTTTGAGAACCCGAAGCGGAAAAATCATGGCTTTCACCTGGTGAGGCCGGCCCATCGACTCCAAGGCCAAATCGCTTTGGCCGTAAGACAATGCTCTGTGTTTGGTGGGACCAGTGTGGTGTAGTGTACTTCGAGTTATTAAAACCTGGTGAGACGGTGAATACGGATCGCTACCAACAACAAATTATCAATTTGAATCATGCGTTGATTGAAAAACGGCCGGAATGGGCCCGAAGACATGGCAAAGTTATCATACAGCTAAAGTAGTGAAGAACACTCTCAAAGCATTGAATTGGGAAATATTATCGCACCCGCCGTACACTCCAGACGTTGCCCCGTCCGACTTTCACCTTTTCGCATCGATGGGACACTCACTCGCAGAGCAGCGCTTCGCCAATTTTGAAAAAGTCGAAAAATGGCTCGTCGAATGGTTTGCCTCGAAAGAGAATTTTTTTTTTGGAATGGTATCCATGATTTGCCTCAAAGATGGGCAAAATGTATAGAATCCGATGGTCAATACTTTGAATAAAAAATTTTTGAGATTCCCTTGAGAATTAAGCGTTTTCTTTATTGAAAAAACCGGCAAACTTCAACTAACACCCCTTACAGCAATAAAAAAATATGAAAGTGGCTTAATAATAGAACTAACAACAACAAAAATGATAATAAGGAAAATAATATTGACATTGTAAATTTCCGAAGGTTGTCGAAGTATCCTTTTTTGTATTGGAGCGTTAAACCAACTGCTTGCGGTGATAAACAATAATAAGAAGAAAACAAAATATATTTTGTCTCCCTCTTATTATATTTTGTATGCCTCACCTATATATATGTGTATATATATATAATAAGAATAATAATAATAACAATAATAAGAAGGAAACAAAATATATTTTGTCTCCCTCTTATTATATTTTGTATGCCTCACCTATATATATATATATACACATATATATAGGTGAGGCATACAAAATATAATAAGAGGGAGACAAAATATATTTTGTTTTCTTCTTATTATTGTTATATATATATACTCGTATATATTCTTGTTTACTTTTAAAATTTATCCTGACGAAGCTCGGGATAAGCGAAACCGGTTGATGATGAATTAAAATAAATTTTTGGTTATCAACGATATAAATATACCATAAACAGTAAGTGCATGTCACAGTTAAATACAAGCCTAAGAATACAGAACAAATAATTTTAAAAGGTGGCATTAGATAGTACAATGATATCAGAAAGTATATAAATAATAATAGTTGTCTATTTATATGTTTATATGCGTACATATAAAACATATAAATAGACCTAATTGATTAATATTGATTGAAAAGATATGACAGTATTATAGTCTTCTTGTACTTAGCAGTTAAATAGATCTGCCAAATCTGCGTATCTATTACTAACTTCATGTAATCTAGGTACAAGCGAGTGTTTGTTATGCTCAGTCCTGGTGTTGTTCCATTTAAACGGGATTTCGTAACGACTAGTTTTCGAAGGTATATGAAGTCGAATGGGGTTAACACGTAATACCCGGAGGTTCAAAATAAAACACATTCGGCGATGGTGGGTCCAGATAGACCCGGCTGAAATGATGAAATTAAAAGGCTTTTTTATGCATTTTTCGTTCATATCCTTACTTTTATATGATATTATGTAATTCCTCATAAACTCATAACATATCCCTTGTATAAAGATAGATGTTTTAGAAATTAGTATTCCGTAAATGTTGCGGTTCTTCGATATGCAGCAGCGCGGGATACCACGCGAGAGCAAAACCACGACTAAATCGGTCGCGTCTTGAGACAACCGCTGCCGTCGGTCAGGGGAATGAGGAGGGCAGTGCGGGAGGGGGGATAAGGACTCAGCCCAGGAAGTCAGTGGAAGCGAACATTTTTGGTTCTATATTTATTAACATTTTCGGGAAATCGATGGTGTGCATTTAAAAGTATATCATGTATTATTTAAAATACCAGAAATAAAATCACTTATTTAATTTTTCCTTGTGGCTGTACCTCTAATAGAAAGATGTGTAAAAAGAAAATAAATTAAATTTATAGCCATATTATATGATGATTGCTTATGCAAATATTAGAAAATATTATATAATGGCCTTCTTATTTGAGTATTTAATTTTCTCACACATTTATTTGTCACAATTAAAACCATTGAATGACATACATTTTATAATTTCTTCAAATGCTTGGTAACTTTGTGGCATCATTATTAATTATATAAATTGAAAATACACTTTGTATATACCACTTTACTTAAAATATATAAAAATTTCACATGTTTCGATAGCAATGCTATCATCTTCAGGAATAAATTAATACTAAAAAATAATTTCAAGTATAGAAAATGATAAAAAATTTAAAACAATAATTTAAGAATGTACAAAATATGAGCATAAACAAAAATGACATACATGACATACATTTTAGTTAAAAATACTAAAACTTTTATTTTTCAACAAAACAAATTTAAATGAACAATTTTCATTAAAAAATTAAAGGAATCCGGAATTTGACAAGTCGATCTGCAACGGATTCACTCAGATTTCCTACACTAACTGCATTATCACTTCCATTTTCACTTTCAGATATTTCCTCTAGTAATATGTCTTCCGGATCACTTTCAAATTCTGGATCCAATGCTTCGAATTCCAAGTCGCCATCATCACTGATCTCACTGTTAAGTAGCTTTTCAATCTCATTATCAGCTAAATAATGTTGCCTTGCCATTGCGTTAGTACGGTACGAAATAACAAAAATTAAAACAAAGTTATAAAAATATAATCACAATACTAGAAATGTGCCCGAATGGTTGACAACATCTGCGTGTTAAGGACTGCGAGAGGACCGAAGGAAGACGGAAGGATAGAGCGAGAGATATACTGTTTCATCGGCTGCTCAAATTCAACTGAGAAGAGATGAAGTTTTTGCGTGTTTTTATACACAATTATTCTTATAACTTATTTAAAACGTGTCCGATTTTAATCATTTTTGAGTCGAGATGTGGGTAAATATTTGATAAAAGAATAGACAAGAGGAAATTAGCCTAAACGAAATATTTGCGGCAAAATCTTTTATTTAAAAAACACTGGGTCAAATCAGACCCATCACCGGAGTCGAGGTGTTAATATTGTTTCTCTCTTTCCCCATTTTTACCCTTTATATACAGCACATTACTGTTATTTAATTAGTATGTTCTATGTCCTGAAGACGATTCGTCAGAATCGAAACTAATCGACAAATAAAAAATAAAAGTGGATTATAAACGAAGTGTCTTGTTATTTAATACATCATTTCAATGCACAATGTGTTGGCTTATTCTGAAAAAAAATATGTATATGTAATATTTATTGTAATATTTGAATATATGTATTCTATATATTCCTGATGAGGAAAGCATCGGTTTCGAAACATGTTGATATGTATGTATTAATAAGGTGGTGAATACAAAGTAATTTTTAATTCATTTATTAATAATGACGCCACAAAGCTAATACCAATCTTTAGAGGAAATTATAATTAATTTTATGTTAGCCATAGTGTATATAAATTTATTAATTTATGAAGAACAAATAAGTAAATATACTTCTGTTATTTTTGCTCTAACACAAATGGAAGCACACAAAGCAATAAATACTCCATAGATAAAACACCGAAGTCCATTTAGGTACTTATCTGTTTACATATATTTATAAAACAGTATACGTGTATTACAAATTAAAAAAGCATACCTATTTTTTTTTTTTTACATTAATACCCCACAAGAGTCTCAACTGCTCCCAACCGTCTGGAGCCAGTGAGACTATGGCATCCCCAATCGGGAAATGTTGTGAGGCTGAAGGTATAGGGGAGGGGAAGGAGAAGGGGAAGAGAAAGGTGGGGAATACCTGGCTATTCAGATCTGGTCACCAAACATGGCTAAAAGCCATTTCAAGCAACGTTTCAATTCTGAATGGTGGTATTTCACCAGGGCGATACTGTAAGTATCTTCCACCTATTATAATATTATTGGAAAACAAAAAATTAATCTAGCTACAAGGGGAAAGTAGACTAAAAGAAATATACAAAAAAATGATTATTTATTATATTAACAATGTGAAGCTGCTTTTAAATATTGATTTCCACAAAAAGAAAGGGGAATTCATGAAACTCCCAAAACTAACAAAACAGCTGAAGAAGAATCCTTAAACGAGCAAATGTTCTGCATAATATCATCACCTGAATGCAGAACTATCCTAAGTCCATGAAAATTTTATCTTTGTGGACAGCAAAATGAATAGTGGACAGCATAATGAAGAACGCAATTAATTAATAAAAAAAATTCAATGAAAAAAGTCCGGAATGCGACTAGTTCCGCATTCAGATAACGATGTTATCTAAATCCAAGTTGATAACTTTAAATGTTTTGGTCCTTTTTCATGTTTTTATGAATATCTGCATACCATCCTTATACCGATCTATTATAGAGTGGTCACCAACGACCTCAACGAGTGCGCGGCCACGTAATAGGAATGTACGACTTTGGAAGCTGGAATGGTTTTCAAAATCCTGAAGCGCTATTCTGGTTCTTTTTTGGGAAGATTGCTTATCCTTTTTCATAGACCTAAAGACTTCTCGCTTACTGCGGAATTCCGGTGAGAAATGGTAAAAAAATCCTAAACGGATTTTTAAGAGATTATTTGAAAACACAAATTAATATGAAAATATCTTCAAGTTAGACAATGTTTTGAACCAAAACTTTTTTAAACAATTACATAATATTATAATGTATTTAAATTCATTACAAAATATCCATGATTCTCTCGTTCATTGTGTTTGAGAAGCGATCAACAAATTTCAATCAATAGTTCCCACCATGCAATGAGACATTATATTTCCTCAGTGAAAAAAATATTAAGCTTATCTACGAGAAAATGGCGCAGCCTACTACTATAAAGACAAACGCATTTCTGGGGAAAGAACTCAAGGAAAGCATATAAAGCTAGAACGATCGGTCGGCACTTCTCTGAAAAATTAGTTTGAAGTTAGACAGAATAAATTTTACTCCCCTCTTCCATTCTAGTGTAAAGTGAGCAGAACTAAAGTACTCAATGGGTGTATCAAACGTGTATATAGGAGGAATCAATTCAAATAGATAAAACGTAAACAAAACAATAATACGTTCGAGTTGGATCCTGCGCGTACATCTGCACAAATTCATCAAAACAACACGTACCAGATGAATGACCTTTGGGTAAGCAACAGCTCATATCCCGAAGTAAAATTGTCATAACAAAAATACGTGCGAGTTGAATCCTGTGCAAACACCTGCATAAATCTCGAAACAAAGAAGATCGTCATAACAACAATATTTACGAGTTGAATTTCTTGCGAAAAACACCTACCGTTCGGCCTATAAAACCGGTACCCGGGGGTACGTCCCGCATTCCCGCCAGTAGCCTTGCCCGAGCAACATCTGGGCCGAAACGCTCTTTCACCTTGAATACCGTCCCCGGATAAACCCGAGCCCGACCGGTCCGACCCAAAAGCCACCCAGCCTACCCACGAGCTTGCAGTGGCCGGTTCGACCCGAAAGCCGTCCCCGGATATGCTGCAACCCGAGCCCGACAGCCACCCAGCCCACCCACGAGCTTGCAGCAACCGGTCCAACCCGAAAGCCGTCCCCCGATAAGCAACAAACCTCGCTCATATGACAACTGACACCACCTCAAGCGATCGACCATACTGGTTGGTGCTGCAAATCAAGTACGCTCGGGGCAACGACATCCCCACTTGGAAACTACCAAACACCTTTCTCAGGAGGACTAGCGAATATCAGTAGTGATGCGTCCCTGTGTGCCGGTGCCTAAATATTTACACTCCCTTGTACGGGCCTATACGTCTCGTACAATAGGTTATTATTTATAATGAACTTTCACAAAGATAAAGTGCTTAACAATAAAATTTAAAACGAGGTACATATATTTTGAATATTAATTATTTTGCATTAAATTATGGAAATTAATGGAAATATGTTTTCATCAGATTATTATATATATATGTCTTATATTTATTATTGTATCCTTTAATCACTGACTTTAATATATTAGTTTTTTCGATAAAACAAATTAATCTAAATAAATAATTGTTCCTTAGCTACCGACATAACCTTATAATGGGATTATGTGCAGCTTGGTGTGAATTGAGTTGCATAATCGATTCCGTCAAAAAATCTAAAAGTCCAGTTAGAAAAATGGGCACTTTATGGAAATTATTAAAATTTTATGTTTTGTCTCTGAACATCTTTTAATTTCGTTAACGTTTGTGGTCCCTAATTTTTAAACCAGCTGAATCAATTCTTGAAAAAATATGTAATGTGTGAATCTTTGTTTAAAGGTACGAATCAAACTGGAAAACTGATTTTTCGAAAACAGAATTGTTCAGTAATCATTCATTCCAAATCGTTTACACCATCCAATCACCTATGTTTACGATTCCCATTACTCCTTTATCTATAATTCCACTGTTCTGGCTCTATTGTAATAACTGTATTTCAGACTCATCAAATTCACACCTTACCTGTGCTTATGACAGCGCATCCTGTAAATGAACACTTGATATAATATTGCAATCAGATTAACTACTCTCCTCTCCACAGAATTACGCCGGCTGTCCGAGTATATTGGCTTCCTCCCAAAAGTGGACAGAATTAAATCGTTGGGTGTACTTGAAATCTGTACAGTACTAGCAGCTGGTCACCATTAAATTTATGGCATAGCTGAACTTTACGAAATCCATATTGTCTAGAACTTCAATCGAGTCCCGATACTTGAGCGTGCCTGAAATTCTCACTTCAAGCAAATCAATTATGTCTGTTTCAGAGAGAGGCCTTTATGAATGAAATTGCTACGTACGAGTATGTTTATTACAGCTGCAAGACATGGTTTGGAACACTTGAAAGTTTTTTATTGTTAAATATTGTTTTGGCAAAGCGAATTTGTACGGAATCTTGATGGTTTGTCTCAACAATGTTGAATGCTTTGTGGTTTTTTATTGTTGCTTTAGTGAAATCAATATTGTTATAATGGTTTGAAAGATATCTGTTTCCTTATTAATTTGTTTTAAAAAAACAGCAGCTTTTTGTACACACAGAAAGTTAAACAAAGGGTGAACCGACAAAGTTTCTTATGCTAATATTAGTTAAATACAGCGGTTTTAATTATGAAGATAATGAGAGAACAAACAATACAAGAAGGAAGGGGAAGATGAAGAGATGCTCGCTATACATTTTAGACTAGTGCATCAATTTGTGGTTGTACGCATCACTTTAGTTCGATATTTTTGAAACGGTGAAAAAATTGTGAAGAATGTCGATGTTGTTAAATTATGTGTACACATATACCCGCACAAATACGAGTAGTTGAAAATTTTATCATAGGGTTAGTCCTGCATGGGGGCACGTTAAAAATAAAGTTTTGTTACGTTGGTCTCGGTGGTATGTGAATAGTGTTGACTTAAATATCGCAATTCAGATGCCAGTGTGACAAATTAACTAGATAATATTATTATTTTAGCAAATTGATAAAATGGTAGAATTGTTGGTGCTCTTCGGGTGATATTCTTTACTAAACAGCGCTATGAAAATTGTCTAAAAATTATTAACTCATTGAATCTTCTATACACATCATTAGTGAGGATCCAGGCTGTATATACTACGAATGTGTGGTCGAACACTGCAACGCACATTTTCACATAATAAAAAGAATTGAAAAGAAATTTCTCAGATTTATATATTATAATCTTAATATAACAGAGAACAATTAAACTATGCTTAAATGTTACGATTAATGAATATACTAAATTTGAGTGATTGAGGAATTATTTCCAAATTAGTGTTTTTTATTTAAAATCTTACGTAATAAAATTGACAGTCCCGATTTTCTTCAGCTAAAAAACATTCGTGTACCGGCCGAAAACACAAGCTTTTCATTACCGCTCCATCCCAACAATACTGCAACGGTTTCACAATTTAACACTCGGTTTCATGTAGTTCAAAATGTTGGTAATACATTTTTTTTATATGAATACCGCACAAGAGTCCCAACTGCTCCCAACCATCTGGAGCCAGTGAGTCTATGGCATTCCCAATTGGGGAATGTTGTGAGACTGAAGGTATTGGGGAGGGGAAGGAGAAGGGAAAGAGGGAGGTGGGGAAATACCTGGCTATTCAGATCTGGTCAATAAACACGGCTAAAAACTATTTCTAGGAACGTTTCAATTCTGAATGGTGGTCTTTCACCAGGGCGATTCTGAGAGTATCTTTCACTCTGGAAAGTGTATTTTATCTGAGTTTAATATTTATTTATTATTTTTATAAACAATAATTATTAATCTAAAACACTCATCCAAATTGAAAAAAACCTTCCGAGCAAAGATAAATGTCGCCGGCAGGACTCGAACCCGCACCCTTCTAATGTCCGGTTAGATGCTCTACCTTTGAGCTACGTCGGCTTATCGCAAACCCGCCAAGTTAATCAATATATACTAGTGTTCCATTTAATAATTACTGTTTTTATTATATGAGTGTTTTAGATTAATAATTATTGTTTATAAAAATAATAATTGTTACCCTTTGCGCTATGCACAAAAATCTTGTCTTAAGTTTTTATGAACTTTAGTTTATCAATTAATTAATATTTATTTATTTATGGAACAATGTCCAATTACACAAAATACATAACACGAAATGAAATAAACAAGAGCTACAGAAAAATAACAGCACATACATAATACAAGAATGAAGCAATGACAAAAAGATGACAAAAATATACATTTGAGAGAACATTCAAGTCAAAGCCTGAACATGGTTTTAGTAGAGTCCATGATTTCAGATATTCGAAATGGTAATCTTTCTAATTTCGTAAAACCCTAGAAAAGTCTTTTAACACTGGTACCAAAAATTTCAAGACCCTGGCTTCAGTTAACAAATCTCGATATTCTGAACAGTGGAGAATGGTACCCATGGAGTGTTTATTGAGGAAAAGCAATTCATTGTTTCTGTTGTTTCTGAGTCTATTGCAAGGAATGTGGAACTGAATGTGTGGCAATAAAGAAGGTGAGTCAATAATACAATTAATTATTGTAAATACGCAAATAAGATCAAAGTCTTTCCTACGTTTTTCTAATGTAAAAATGCTTATGGTTTGTTCAATTTCAACATAGGAGTAATCGCCTATTTCTCTTTTTAGTTGTATTGTAGATGTACGAATCAAATGTTAAAATGATGGAAAACAATTTAATTTTTTGTTGTAGAAAGTATCCGTAATTTGTGTGCAATCGTCTTGTCTATAGCAACTAAGTTCCAGAATGTCTTGTGACTTCGTATTTGAATGACATGTTGACTTTGCAAATATAAAATATACAAAGGATTCGCATTCTTTTTTGACATAAGAAACTAATTGGCTTTTGTGTTTCGTCATTCCGCAATGTGGATATCTTTAGGCACTGGTTCATTTTCTTCTTTACTCAAAAGTCCCTAAGGCACAAATGACAAATCCCAAGCATGGAAAACCTCTTATTATTAACGAAAAACGATATCTCTATGGAATAAATTACACACTCTCCTTGAACTTACAAATGATAACTTGCAAAGAAAAGCGATGAATAATTTACTAACTTGCGTTTAACTATTGCATCATTTCTCATGGGTACGTATGTACTCGTAGAGGAAATGAAATTTTTTACCGGCCAAAATCTTTGTGTCATTCACATGCACAGTAGAGATGGGAGTATCAGTTTATTTTTCAAAATAACTGAAACCTTTTTGTTTCTCAAAATAAACGGTTACTTGAAACTATTTAAATTATAACGTAAAGATTTTAAAAAAAAACATTAAAATTAAAATTTTCAAAAAAATTGCGGAGTAAGCGTTTCATAGCTATGGCCAGCGATTATTGTCGGACGAAAGTGTTTAACGTGATAGCGTTAAAACCACAAGCGTTTCTTTGCAACGGTTTACGAACCTATCTATAGATAGCAATTTAGTCTAGTGTTGCGTGGGGCTGTTTTAAATGTTGTTTTAACTGTGCTTTTGTGCTGGCTTATTGCGGGAATAATTCCAGTTTTTTTTAACGGTTTTTACAAAATTCGCGATACTGTTACAACCGTTTTGGAACTTCAACGGTTTCACAATATTTTACTCACCTTTAAAGCATAGACATCGTCTTACATATATATTATGCTGACCAATGTAATTAACGAAGCACCCTCCAAATTTTTCTTTTAATCCGATATTTAATGAACAACAACACTTTTTTTTTAAATGTTGAATATTACAGGTTATGAAAATATTAAAATTAATATTAAATATACATTAAGCATTAAAATTAATATTAATATTGGAAACATGTATTCTAGAACCTAAAATAACATTCTAAAGCATTACGTTTCCATAATGGAATAATATTGTTTTAACAATAAGGTTAAATTATTTCAAAAGGCAACTAATTACCAATGTTAAAAGAATATTTTAAAGTATTAATGTTCGAGGTATAAATTATCATTTAATCGCTCTATGTTCAGTAAGTCGAAATCCAATTTAACGAAATAGAATTTAGAATTCCATTTTGTCAGAAAAAAGATTAATCTGCGTACCAAGGTGTGATAGACGTCATAAGGTGCAAAGTAGAGCAAGTTACGAAGGTTTTTGCCTTATTGAAAATGTGTTCCTTGAACTAAGGCGTGAAGACCATTTAACGTTACAAATTTAATATTGTAATCGAGTATCTTTTCTCACTTCGATTTCTCTAACATGGATTAATCTTTTTTTTATTAGAAGATATAGTATTTTCAAGTTCACTCAAATATAACTGCTCTGAACTAGAACCACTTTAGCTCTAAGAATAAGAAATCTGAAAATCTTAATTAAATTTAATTTTTATTCCTGATTTCCCGGTGTTTAAAAATGAACATTTTCTTGATGTTTTCCAGGAAATACGTTTTCAAATCGTTTCGATAAATCGACTTCTCCAAGAACAAGAAGACAGCACTAACTCATAAAATTAACTATTCGACTTCCTTATATTTTGGGAGTCATAAATTAGTGCCATATTAAGCAAACTACTAAAAAAGATTTAAAAAAACGCATTTTAAATCAATACATATGCAAAATGGTAAATTTAAAAAAAACTCACTTTAAAATATGAACAAGATTTTAAACATCGAAATGGATTTCCTGCAAAATGCCTAAAGTAAGTTATTGGTTTCTTCCTTGGAGTAGTCGAAATTATTTAGGCATAATTACCGTTGACATTTATTATATGTGCTTAACGGATGCTTTTTTTAACGTCTTGTATTAATTAAATTTCTTTAAATGAACCAATTAGCTATACTGGCTGACTATTCAGTTAAAACACAATTTTTTTTAGTTGTTTTAGGTGAAATTCAATAATATGGCAGAAAAAATAGAGTGTGTAGGTTTTCCCAGTAAAAGACCATCATTCAGAAAATTTTTGTAATAGCTTTAGCCGTGTTTGATAACCAGGTAATAATAGCCAAGTAATTTCTAATCTTCTCCTTCTGTTCGCGACTCCTTTCCAGCAGCTTCATCACATTCCCCAATTGGGGATGCCATTGTCCCATTTTCTCTGAACAGCTTAGAGCAGCTGGGAAAAAAAATATGGAGGCTCATGAAAATGTTTTTATACCTCTCAAGCGCAAGTATCATGATCCAAAACGTTTTCAGTGTGGGTAGATACCAACCATCGCAAATACTAACCAATCATAAAGAAATAAATGATCACTTTTGGATAAAATAATACCTGTAAGTATCCTTTTTAAACGTGCTATGAATACTAAATTAGAATCAAGGAAAATAACACACTCACCTTAGATAAATAATATATGAAAAGGGTAAAAAGTGGAGGTTAGGTGTCATGGGGGACTCTATCGTTCTGTGTTTTTTTTTAAATTAAGTGTTTACTCGAATTTTCGTACTAGACCACGAAGCAAGTGCACGATGTATGGTTGTTTCTTTATAAGAACGTAACAAAAAGTCACATTTGAAATGCAAACATGAACTTCATAGAAAAACGTGCCTAGATAAATGTTTATCACACAAAGTAATTCTAAGTATCTCCTAGCTATATTGGATGACCTTTTTGTGGAACAGGTGCAAGAAAAGGGTGGTCATTACCGTCATAATCTTCACCTCAAGTAGGTCTACGTTAGGCACTTATTGCGAAAACAAATTTACACCTAATTTTCCAATAGCATCGGACGGCTTATTGGAAAAAAGAAACACATAATGGGCCGACGATCTAAATAAAAATGTTTTCTTCAAATGAAATACCCGTATAAAACTGTCAATATTATTTATAAAAACTTAACCTTGTGTATTATGGTCCTTTGCATTAAGGTTTTCCTCTGATTTTGGGATTGCGGAAAAATAGTCAAGTTACTGGAAATAACACAATGCATTTCCTCGCAAATTCTTTATGTACCAAAAGTTGTCTCGCTTCCATACCGTTTTTCTCTTACCAGACTCCATGATCATAACAGTATTACTGGATCAAATTGGATGAATGGTTTGGGAGTAGGTCAATTTTTGCTGGTATTATTTAGATCTAGATCTTTAATGAACTATCGATTTGAAAAATATACGAGTATGTCTATGTATATATTATATAATCACCTCTTCCCGAAGAATTTTGATCCAGTAATAAGTGATTAGCCTACGTTGATCTACCTCTAGCACCATGGGACTCCGATGGAATGCATCTTAACGAGTTGGCAAAAGTGTTTCAATATTGCGAAGGTTGCCAGTTTGCAACTGACTCTAATCATAATAATAATGAGTTTATTTCTATAGCGCAGTTTTGTAAAGATTCACCCCTAGTGCGCTTTACACTAACTAACCTAACCTAATAAAATTATAAAATAACTGATATACTATATATATGCAAATTAAAACCATGACTTAAAATATTCGTGATCCGTAGACTCACTTATGTAATACTATGTAACAATTTAGAATAAACCAGGGGTATAAATAATCAAATGTCAAGCACAAATATCAAAAGAGCAAGAAAATACACACTAAATAACCTAACCGATTATAATTATAAATTAACATACATGATACAACATATATGACATAACATATATAACATAATATATATGACATAACATATCATATATGACATAAGATATATGACATAACATATATGACATAACATATATTACATAACATGTGTGACATAACATATATGACATAACATATATGCGTGCATAAATTAAAACTACAAATTAAAATGTTCATGAGTAGCAAACTCGTTTCAACGAACATTTTAGATATTATGAAAGAACGATTTCGTAGGAACTAAGGGTGTAAATAATCAAGTATCAATAGGTACAAATAACAAAAGAGCAAGAAAATGATTTATGACAATATTTAGATAGTTTTCACTGGATACTGAGTACATTGTATAACAAGGTTTCACGTGGGGAGAAAGCCGCAACTAAATAAGTTATGGAGGATGAAAAGAAAAAAATGGCCTCAATTTTCTTTCTACATACTCGTGGATAAAGTTATATTTTATTTTTATAAACAATAATTATTAGCCTGAAACACTCATCCACCAAATCCTTCCGAGCAGTCAGCCGTGCTGGTAGGATTGAACTCCACATTCCTTTATTCGTCATATGTCGTACTCGTTGCCATACAGGTTTCATTCACATGGTTTATTACTCCAACAACCAACTTTATTAGTATGAGGAAGGCTTGTAACGGCTAAATCCCTCAATAGGTGGCGCCGAGACAAATTATGTGCAGGTTCGAGTCCTGTCGGCGACATTTATCTTTTCTCGGAAGGTTTTTTCAATTTGGATGAGTGTTTCAGGCTAATAATTATTGTTTATAAAAATAATTGTTACCCTCTGCGCTATGCACAAAAATCTTGTCTTAAAAACTTTAGTTTATCAATTAATAAATATTTGACAAGTCAAAAACATTTTTCACCAATAAAATGAAGACATAATTTGTCTCGACACCACCTATTGAGGGATTTAGCAAGTTACAAGCCTTCCTCATATTAATAAAGTTGTTTGTTAACAGGTGAAAAATAATAAAAAACCGTAATTATTGAACGAAACACTAGTATATATTGATTAACTTGGCGGGTTTGCGATAAGCCGACGTAGTTCAATGGTAGAGCATCTGACCGGATATTAGAAGGGTGTGGGTTCGAGTCCTGCCGGCGACATTTATCTTTGCTCGGAAGGTTTTTTCAATTTGGTTGAGTGTTCCAAGCTAATAATTATTGTTTATAAAAATAATTGTTACCCTCTGCGCTATGCACAAAAATCTTGTCGTAAAAACTTTAGTTTATCAATTAATTTATATTTTATGTTGGATAGGATTTTTTGATTAATTTTATTTTTAAGGTCGGCTTAACCTTTGCTATAATCTGGATGTTAGCAATATTTGTCGAGGGGTAAGGCGACTACGAATCTGAAGGTCGCTGGTTCAAATCTCGGCGTGCGCAAGCAAATTTTATTTAATTAATTTGTGGTGTTTCACAATTAATTCATTTAAAAATAATGTAAAGTATATTTGCGCACGTTCCAGAGTGGAAGATACTCTCAGTATCGCCCTGATGAAAGACCACCATTCAGAATTGAAACGTTTGCCTGAAATGACTTTTAACCACGTTTGGTGACCAGATCTGAATAGCCAGGTATTTCCCCACCCCCCTCTTCCCCTTCTCCTTAATCTCCCCAATACCTTCAGCCTCACAACATTCCCCAATTGGGGATGCCATAGTCTCACTGGCTACAGAGGGTTGGGAGCAGTTTGGACTCTTGTGCGGTATTCATAAAAAAAATAAATTAAAAAAACGTTTGAAGAAACTTATTCATAGTCGATATACTCGTCATCCAAATATTCTGAATTTGCTCAAGGTAAATGGTAGTTCTTACATACTTCAGTCATCCAATCAATTTCCAACATCCTCCATTTAACAAATATTTTTCTTCGCGGAATAAAAGAGAAATACAAGTCAAAGATCCATCATTGAATTAAAGAAGAGAAATTTCTGGAAAATTATTTATTTTTCTTTCCCCGCGGGTCCGGAAATATTAAGGAAATTTCATAACAAAGGCGTTTCCCGCCAGCAAACAATATTGCGGTCCGAATTAATAAGGGAACGGAATTATTAAAGGAATACTAAAAAGAACCGGAAGAAAATTATAATTATTTAGTTTTAATATAATACTGGTACCTTTGAAATGGAGTATTATAGGAGACTAACGTGTACCCGGCCTTGCTTGGGGTTATGAATGGCCTGGAAGATAGTTTGAGTTTGTTAATTCTAACCAAAGTGGGTGTAATTTTAAGGTAGAAATAATATTTATCTTAAAGGGAGCAATCAAAAGTAAACCCTCTGTAGTCTGCTAACGCAAGAAATACTAGGAATGATTATTCTATAATTTCAACGCGGTTAGTTAGGAAGATGTATAAGGTTTACAATGAAAAGCTTTTATGTTATATATGAAATACGTGCGGTATTTTAACGCTCGAAAATGCCTTCACCGGTTTTCAACCTGGACACATTTTCAATTTTTTTTAACGAATTTAATGGAATTTAAAAGATTACAGATTGAATACTAACAACAAACACACAAACATACAAACATTCAAACATATAAACATACAAACATACAAACATACAAACATACAAA